>JAVFBX010229672.1:0-10903 GCA_034783855.1 Mopalia kennerleyi | reverse complement strand
TCCCCGGATACGTTGATAACGGTCTGAATTTTGTTTATGCAAGAAATGTTGTGTTTGCATTCAAAATTTGAGAATTTGAGCTAACTAACTTCAATGTATACATTGACGGCCTCTATGGTACCGTAGCCCCTGTGCAACTAATCAGCTTTGTATTGTATTGTCACAGCAGATTTGTTTGTTTGATTTGGGTTAAGGTCGTACTCAAGGATATTTCACTGATATGACAACAGATTGTCTATTTATCATTCTGCCTTTTTTGTGCAGCATTATTCACTCTCTTTGAAGTCTAACCACAATGTCATGGCTGCACCTGATGTCAGGGGAGGTAACTGCCTATTTCTTGGTGGGGGTTTATCTGAGGAGGATTTATGAACAGCCATTTCAAATCAAAGCAAAATATCTCTTATTGGTTTGTTTATGTTTTTCTGATAAGAATGGTTTTCAAAACAAAGACACCTTGACTCCAGGACAGATATTTTGCGTTACACAACTAAGACCACTTTCTTGCTTTTAAACCCCTAAACATAGGTAAGTGTAGGTGAGTATTGGAAGGCTACCTGAGCAATAGAAAAAAACTCCGGTCACGGTCCTGGGAAGTGTTTATTTATTTATCCGATGTGTTCGGTTCTACTAATTGACCTTAGAGTAAGTTGATCTTAATTACCATAATGACACAATACCTTAGCAGTACTTGTTGCCATGACGATAAATATGAAGCATACCCCTTCATACACAATATCCTTAGTACTTATTGCCATGACGATAAATATGAAGTTTAAGCCTATGAAGACTTTGTGGAACGGGCCCCTTGAAAAATGAGCTTATCATAGGGGTTCAATGTTAGTTGACATAGCTAGCGTCCAGAAAAACTATGGTATACTTACGTGGAACATATCCTGTATACTTTGGAATCATCCCGTCATTCATATATAAACGCCGGCTGAACGTAGGCGCATTTCTGACTGACATCTGTTCAGCGCCACTGCTGTTAAAAATACAAAAAATACCCCCAAAAATTAATAACTTTTTCAATTAATTAATGAATGTACCTAGCAGTTATATAATAAAAGAAACATTATGTTGGTTGTTTCAAAACATTTAATAACACAACAATGCAACTTTAGCTTCACTAAAATAGACAACTAATTGCAACTCATTTATATAACATCAAAAGCTTGAATTATACAACATATCAAATGATTGTTGTTAACGCTTTGTTTAAAGGTATTTTTGGTTCATGAGGGCAGTGTTGTAACCCTACAACAATACAATAACCAAACTCACAACTAAATAAATGCAAAGATTTTGCTCTTACAGAAAATCACTGTTACCCTCAAATCATTGACTACAACAACAAATTATTCTACAAAAATGTGACAACAATCTTACTCAGCATATGAGGGTGCCGTCGACCTGAATAAAGTCTGTTTGTTCTTGTGCCTCTGTGTGTCATAACTGAAAGCATTCAGACCAGTTTTCGTGGCCTCGTGATAACGACATCCCAAACCTAACTCGGTGGGGCGTATACGAGGGATGTAACCTTGGTAACCGGGCATGGGAGGCTCAGTTAGAGGTCTCTTATCATCTGTAGACATAGGACATAAAAAATAAATAAATGAACAAATCAAATAAATCTTTATTCAACGTCGGTAAGTGGAAACAAAATACCCCAGCCTATGATTTTTGTGTATGTTAGAAAGTGAACATTAACAGCATTTTCGTTATTTTGGTATAACACTTTCTTAGTTTAAACAGATTCTAGTTCAGGGAATTTTGCAGCTTGAAACCCATGGGGAAATTGAACCTGATTGATTGATTGATTGATTGATTGATTGATTGATTGATTGATTGATTGATTGATTGATTGATTGATTGATTGATTGATGATCAACTCTATGCCCAAAGGTTATGATTTCCCTTAATATATAAGCTTACAGTATCATGTATGACAGTGATAAATTCAACATTAAATAGCCAAAACAACACATCCATAAAATGTTCATTTTTTTTTGTTCTGTATGAAAAATAATCCCCATTCAATGCTTAGTACAAAGATTATTATTGAGCTTTGAACGTACTACCATTTGTCAGAGGGTCCAATGATTTGGGGCAATTAAAAAAAACAATTAGAAACAAACCTTGAAGTAACGAATGTGTTGGGTTTTTATCCCTGTATAAGCGGAGATGGTTTTTGACGTGTGGATCGTAAGAGATGGCGCTCAGGCGGGGGTAGCTGGCGACTTGCGATTTCAAATCCACCTGTTTCATGTCAGCTACCCTTGTGCTGGTCATCAGTTTATCTATACAGGTGTCGCACTCCTCTTTGTAAGTGTTACCAAACTTAAACGTCATTCCGGGTACATAACCTACAAATACAAATTAAACGGTATTGATTGTTTGATTGGGGTTTAACAACTTACTTAAGGTTATTTCACTCACATGACAGAGTGCCAGTCCACTGGCAATGAACAAAGACAAGACCGGACAATCACAGGACACAATACAAAGACGCATAGTATTAGCCGGAAATCAAGAAGAGGGTGTCTCAAATCACCATTTTTGCAGAAACAGGGTGTCTCATTTTAATCTTGCCCTATTCTTCCTATGTTAAATTTGATCACTATAAGGGATCCAAATTGTTGCTTTTTTAAAAAAATTTCAAGGCATATAAATAATAACGATATACAGAATACCAAAGAAGTAACCTTGTGTCATGTGCACATTATGAAGACATATTGTTGCTCAAAGGCCCCAAAACACCAAGACTGTCAAAGGAGTGAAGACACTGTAAACACATTTTGTTCACTGATGAACAGACTATGTCAACTCATGAGCACATGGTGTCAACTCACGAATACATGGTGTCAACTCATGAAAACATGGTGTCAACTCATGAGCACATGGTGTCAACTCACGAATACATGGTGTCAACTCGTGAAAACATGGTGTCAACTCATGAAAACATGGTGTCAACTCATGAATACACGGTGTCAACTCATGAATACACAGTGTTAACTCATGAATACATGGTGTCCATTCAACAACACTTACCCAATCATGGTACCCACTTATGGAGACACAATAATGAATATTCACTCATGAACACAGTGCCATTCCAAGAACGGAGTCTACTCATGAATACATGTACATGCTCTCCAATCATAAACACAAGAATCCACTCATGAACACATGGTTTATTCATAAGTGTACTGTACTCAAATCAATCTGTAATACATAATTTGTTTGCCCTTTCTTGAAACATCTAAAACAACTCTATCACATACAGTATATCGCTAACTTTCCTAATTGGTAAATGTTGATTCCAATGACAAACAGTCTCTGAGAGAAAACATGATATAATGAGGCCAAAGTGGCCTGACCTTTGCCGCATATGTGGGAGCACCAGGAAACCCGTTTTCAAAGATTAGTTAAGCTAATCTACTGTCACAAAAAAAAACAGCATATTATACAGTGGGGTAAATAAAGTTGGCCACAATGCTGCAATTCCTTGAGAAAATAAAAAATGGAAAGTGGCTAATTTCACCCCTGCTGGCCAACCAGGGGCTTAGCCAGAAAAAGGATGGTGTCCAAAATGGTCATTTTACTTCACTTTTTACGTCACTGGGTGTTCTGCATGTTAAAGTTTCTTTAAACAGGGAGTTCAAATGAGGCAATTGTTCAACTCAGGGTATTCATTTGGACGGGTGGACACACCTCTGCCTAAGCCCTTCTGGCCAACTTCACCCCACTCTACGGTATCCAATATAATCACTAACCTGTGTATCCAGGGATCATGTTCTCTGTATATTTATTATCGCCTGTAGATTCGGGTAATCTGTTTTGAAGTGTTTCCTTGGTAACAGGCGCCAAAATACCATACTGGACATTTGGCAATGTCTGGTATTTATTCTGAACACAAACAAATAAATCAGTTAATCACATTTACTACGGCATTACAAGTACGTGTATATCATAAATAATGTATTGGTAACCCTATGGTTTTAAAGGCAGAAAATTTAAAAAAATTATTACATTTAACACATAGCATCTTCTCTCTCTCACAAAGACCTATTATAGCATACAAGAGAAACTAAAATCTAAAGGACCTACTGGTTAAGGCAAAACTTCGGGTTGTAACATTCATTCTCTTTACATACATATTCATCAATTGATTAATCTCTGTATCTCTGAAATACTCATTTGTAGACTGATGAATATCTTGTTAGCTTCATTTTAAACTATATTTTATACACCATATTAATAATGGTCATTACTTTCTCTCGAGATGTCCATAGGTTTATACCCATAACACAACTGAAGATTATTAAGAAACTTATCTCTAAGAGGATGCATCGATTTTAATTAATCTACATCCCTGTGCCAGTGTGATTGCTTTTAGAAATGTATGTTAGCTTACATTTCATCAATGTGGAGATAATGGATCAATACATGTGTCCATTCAGTAAGGATGGAATTAAGTGCTGGCAACGGATTAGGCAGAGAGGTGTCCTCTCATTCTTTGGATACCCTGAACAATTGTCAGTTGGACACCCTGTCTTAAAAAACTTTAGCATGCAGGAAAAAGGGAATTTAGGGAAACTGTAGAAATTGGACACCCATGGGACCAGTTACTTTTACTAAAAGCGAATCAAAATGACCATTTTGGACACCATAATTTTGATTTCTGGCTAAGTCCTTGTCGGAGGGCTGGTCATCAGTAATTACAGAATGAGATCAAAATCTGTCAATAAATGATCAACATTGAGTGACTTTGAGTAAAATAAAATTAACTTATCGAATTCAAAGAATGATTTAAAAATATCATATCAAAACATTTTCAATTGTTTTCAACCATGAGCAGTTCTTATGTAAACCCTAAGGTGTCTCAACATCTTTGACATAAACTGTTTTAACAAAATTTTAAAAAGGGGAAAGATAGGCAAAATTCGAACTAGAAAAGCAGATCTCCATAATTTTTCTATAAAAAGAAAGGCGAACAGAAAAAAGCACTCCTAAGAACTTTGAGGAGTGTATTTCACAAACCTAACAAAAGGTTACCCATGAAAAAACGGATTTGGTTACAAAAATGTTTTTGGGTTAGTCTGAAAGGTATCTTTGCTATGTAAGGAAGGATAAGTGACTTTTTCTGCGCTTATATCTCGATACCTGGGTGACATAATCCTAAGTTTACATCTACATGTAGGGCAGTAGGCATGGAGTAAACAGTTTTTATGTATAAAGCTTAGGCAATTGCAACTTTAAAAATGACTGACTGCATGCTTAACTAAATAACAATTAACAATAAAAGTTTGTTATATAAGCAGGGGACTTTCTACGAACAATTTAGTTACAAAAATATTATCCCCAAAATTCTGTCAATAAAGTACTTTATTCATAAAGCTCACAGGTGCTTAAAATAAATGAACCCAGAAGGGTTACAGAATCCTGAGTTTGTTTTGATGAATTTAAGATAGGAACTACTTGGAGCCACTTTTACAAAATGTCCTGCAATATTTAAATGTCATACGATATTTTTATGCCTATAGTTTAACGTTCCTAAATTTATTGTACTATATTTTCTTGTTGTACAACAATTTGCGAAAGTGGTGTCTGGACCAACTTTCTAGAAACTTTCCAGATAAACTGATACAAAAAGGTTTAAATTCACATACAAATTTAACTTATGTACAGTAAACTAAAGCTTACTTTGAACAAGTCATGGGTGTCATCTCCATATGTTTGGCCAACTCGGTATTTCAGCTGAGGGCAGTATCCTCTGTACCTGTATAGAAAGGTAGAATCAGACAAAAACAAAATAATGAAATAATGTTGTTATTTAGTTATTTTTATTTTGGATTAGGATTTGTTGTTTTGTTTGATTGGCTTTTAACGTCATACTCAAGGGTATTTTACTTATATGACGATCGAAGGACTGTCCAATTCACACTGTTCCTTGCCTAATTACGATAGAACTGAGAGGAAACCTTGAGGTCTTGTTCTTGATAATGCCTAAAACTATCGTCTGAGCTTCTCGAATGCATAGCAATGCTTTCTTTAAATTAATTAACACTGGGTGGAAGAGGATTAATATCCCAGCAATGGCCAGCATAGCAAAGCCCTTCGCACTTTATGTTTGTGCAAGTATATAGGCCTATAACACCAACCAATCAATCAATGTCACCAACCAATCAATCAATCAAACTATCAAACTAATGATTTATATCAAACCGTTTTGTCCGTTGCCTAGCCTAAATAGGGCTGAGTAGCTAACTTGAAATCAAAAACCTATTCTAAACACGAATAATACTTTTGATTTTAAATGCCACTGAGATTTGATTGAACTACATAGGTTACTAACTTACCCTGGTACATGAGCCCCGTCTTTCAACGCAGCGAATGATCGTCTCTGGTGAAGACTTGGGCCCCCTCCGAAAGCAATTGTCGTCATGTTTGAAGTTGTTTTTATCAAACGTAGCAAACCGCTGAGTTAATTAAACGAAGGAAACACTCAACCCCTTGATGAAATGTTGACAAAGTGTCAATCTAATACAAACACGCGATAAAAAGCTGTCGATTTGGCAAGCAATGACCGCTTTTATCCGTTGCCAAGTCCACTATGCTACCTTGGTTGCTATGAATCCATTTCCGCTACCGGAAACGCGCACCTGTCGACTTGAGTCCATTGCACATGCGCAAAAAGTTGTTTACAAATGGCGGCCGGTGTTGCCTTGCAAGCTGCTTCGAAAGCATCGAATATTTTTAATTCATTGTTGTATTGACAGGCTACCGATTGCGTTTATTTTCTTTTATATCGGTACTTTCAATTCTTCAGAGGAACGATACAAAGCATATCTTGTGTCGTTTGTTTGTTTTTGTCCGTAGTTTTGTAAGTTGTTGACGTTGCATATGTTTAGCATACAAATGATGGATCACTAGATCCATTGCTTTAACTGGTGACCAAAGTGGCCATATTAACAGTAAAAAAAGATAAATATAATAAATTATAAAAATGGGGAATATTTGTACATCAAGGGAATCCGGAACTGTCTCAAATGAACAAAAGCAGCAAGGTGATAATTCGATCAATGCTGTTTACAAACTGGTTGATTTAAATGGAGGTGGGGAGTTTGTTGAATTGACCAAGAAGGGCAGACGGACAAAAGATTTTTCTGAACTTGATGCCAGAATTGTCAGTGATGAATTCAAGTCTCTATTATACAACAATGGAAATGGAAAAAGAGTGCTCCTTATAGATATATTGAGTAAAAGAGACAATAAAGATTATAGGAAGGAAAGTCATTCAGCGAAAAGCAGGGGGAAGAAGGATGTGATATCGAAAGTGGACATAGCCGCTTATGGGAAAGGAAATTACCTTTACAGGAAAAATGGTATGGAAACAAAGGATTCAAAATATATTGATTTTCCACCGTTTGTTTGAAAACTAGCTGGGAATCAGATTTATAAATTATTCTTGACTTAAATCACTATGTTTTGTGGAGTTAGTGTCACAAAATGATTGGAAACTACTCAATGCCTAGCACAATGAATAAGGCTAATTTCTCCATTTTAGCCCTACGTTCCACCTCTCAACCCATGGTGAAGGTTAGAAATTGACCCACCTCTATCGCCTGGTTCTCAAAACATGTATCTGATTTTTCTCCGATTTGTTTTGGATACAAAAGTCACAATAATTGAACTCTTTCTTTCCTTCCTGGTGTTTAAATAAAGTTTTATTTAAGTTTGTCGCCCGTGTTGACATGTTTAAGTTATCTCCGTTTGTAATATTAAGTTTGAAAACGATATGAAAAGAAATATTGAAGGTAGGTAGAATGCTAGTCATTGTTTTCCATGTATCTAAAAAACATGAGAGTAAAATCAGATATATATTGTCACAGGTTGGCGATAGTGGCGGATCAATCTCCAACTTTCACCACGGGATGTAGGGCTAAGAAGGAGGAATTAGCCCTATACATTGTGCTACTCAATGCCCAGCTTATAACTTCTAGTAGTTGGGACAGACAAATAGACTTTACCACAGGGGGTCTTACATGTTATTTCTGTGGACTGTCCCAAAAGTTATAGGGTATATCCATTCCTGTTACATGTAGTACAGGCATTCATAATCCTTTCTAAACTAAACTGGCCTGCCTTGCATATTTTATTTTATTTTTCATGCAGAATTTATGTTTAATAAACAGATACATGTACACTGAACATTTATTATAGACATTCATAAATTTATAATGTTAGTAGTTGCATACAGTAAAGGTACCATAAATCAATAGAGGTCTACGGCCTGGACATATTTTAATGGCTTGAACATCTAGATTCTTTTTTCAATAAGTTGATCAAAGACAAATAAGAAAATACTCTAGGAATTTCTAGGAATAAAAAAAATAATTTTAAACATAATTAGTGTAAAGTTTCCTAAATGCTTAAATTCAATTTCTTTTTCCAGTAATGTTAACAGACAAGTTTGGGATTCAAGTTAAGAGTCTTTCTGAGTTATTTTGATTACTTTCTCGAAATTTAATTTTAATCAGGGGATGTTTTCTATGGCTATCAAATGAAATCATAATTTTATTCAATTTTAATAAATCAAAGATTCAATTTTTAATAAAAGGTACTCCGACAACAACTTCTGTCAATCCATTGTTAAGACTTTTAAAGAGGTATCGTCTTGGTTATCTTCATATACTAGTCAATGAACTATCCTTGAGTTTGATGTTAAACCCCAATCTAACTATATATATTTTCTATGTCAAGGGTCCCCGACTCATATAGGTGTTAATTACTTGTTTGGGACACTCCATTGTTTGTATGCCACGAATTCAAATAAATAAATAAATAAACAACTAAACTTAATCATGTGATGTGTCAAATTGAGAGAGCTTTAATCAAGCCCCCCAAAACTTCTCTTTTTTTCAGACCAACAATATAAAGATGTGTGTTGGAGGATGGATAAGAGGGGTACGGTAGGAGAGACCATTCTCCATCTTTGTTTTTTAAATTCTTCAACAATCCATGCTGATTTGGCAAAGAGGTTAATCCATCATTATCCTAAACTCATCAACGATATCTATCTAGGAGCTCTATACTATGGTAAGTTAATCTTTTCATTCTGCATGTTATAGGCAGTTTACTGTAACAAAGCATTTTTTGGGGAGCAGAACAATGCTTGTTAACTACGCAATGGTACTAATCGTTAGACAAGAGTTGAAGACAAACACAGGATCTCAGTCAGTCATATAATTCTGTATTCCAGTCAAATTCCATAACATCTATTTTACAGCATTCAGCAAATAACAGTACATCTCAATAACATCATTCGTTCACAGCCCAAGCAAGTCTCTGTATCTCCCCCTACTCCAAGAATACAAGGAAACGATGCTGGTTTCAATCGGTTCTCAAAATTTGAAATATTCACAGTCTTCAACAGCTGTATTGACACACAGGAAACCGAGGCACCAGTATCTATTAAAGCTTCTGCAGGACAATTATTTGCTTTCAATTTCAACCTATTCTTATTTAATGGCTCTACTAATTGTATCTCAGGAACTTCTTCGTATTGATCTGGCAACTTTTTCCAATCCTCCATATGCCTATCCGACCTATGTGTAGACCAGTCCCGGATAGGCCGGTCCCATCAGCTTTGGGCTTGTCTCCCCCCTTGTACACCTGACCTACACATCCTGGCGAAATGATTGAATAATCCACATTTGTTGCAAGTTTTGCGAAATGCAGGGCAATTGTTTTGACGATGATTCCAACCACACTTCGAACATAATGGTAATGATGATTGTCCATCAGGTCTGTTCCAGTGGGGCTGTCTGTATGGCTGCATATTGGCTGGGTGATGTTGATCTGTCATATTAGGATGGTGTTGCAAATATGGCTGAGGAATAAAATTCTGCGACGGATATGGACTAAAGCTCTCAGTCTGCTTGGGATATGCATGCTCGAAATGTGGGTGGTGATTAGGAATGGGTGGTCTTGCAGCTGTAGCAACAGATAATTCGTCCAATCGTTTTTCAAGCCTAACAAGTGCCGTAAGAACTCCTATGTCTTCTTTCTTTGTGGGTGGTTCACAGGTAAGCTCAGCCAAAGATGCATTGCTTAATAGTTCATCAATGGTTGTATAATCTCTCTGGAGCACAAATTGTCGTAGAAAACTTTTCATTCCACTCAAAATCACATTAATCAATTGTTCTTCCCCTAAATCTAAAGCATTTCCTTCACGTCGTACTTTGGAAACAAACTCTGCTACTGTTTCCTCGCCTTGCTTCAATTGATATAATGCAGCCACCCTAGACCACTTTGTTCGCTCATCTGGCCCGTATCTCTTCAAAAATTCTGCTTTCATATCTGAGTAACAATTCTTTACATCTTCTTGTAGACTGGTATACCATAAAATAACATTAGTACTGAAGAGTAATGGTAGCATTGTAGATTTCTTATTTTCATTAAGTCCTTTACTACTTGCCCAAAGTTCAAATTTTGTAATCCACAATTTTGCATCTTCTCCAGTTGTTCCATTAAATGTACCGACAAGGTTAATGTCACCAAGGGCTGCCATAATTTCAGATGAGGGTCACTATGTTGATACTAAATCCCTGTCATCAAAATCACTTCAGAAGCTGCGTCTTTCCTCTAAGTATTAGTTTCTTGCCCGGGATCCACCAATTGTAACAAAGCATGTTTTTGGGGAGCAGAACAATGCTTGTTAACTACGCAATGGTAATAATCGTTAGACAAAAGTTGAAGTCAAACACAGGATCTCAGTCAGTCATATAATTCTGTATTCCATTCAAATCCCACAACATCTACTTTACAGCATTCAGCATATAACAGTACATCTCAATAACATCATTCGTTCACAGCCAAAGCAAGTCTCTGTCTCACC
>JAVFBX010229661.1:0-10904 GCA_034783855.1 Mopalia kennerleyi | reverse complement strand
GTACTGATTTCTACTGGTTTCGGTGTAGATTCGATGTTATTACAACTGCTGAAAGGATTGGGAGCAACAAGCAAACATTATGACCCGTTCTTTATCCACACGAAACAGCACTTCTCTTGGACGGCTCTTCGGGGAGTTAAGGCAAAAAATCTACAGCTATATCTGTTAACTATATAAAGCCAAATGACAATTAAATAGCATTAAACATAGAAATCTTACTGTAAATAACATGTATGTTTTAAATTTAAAAATCATATATATATATTTAAGAAAAATAACACCGGCACACGAATAAAATCGATGAATCTCCTGTTCTAGATAAACTCTCAGAGACAAGTTCATAAAATTACTTAGTATTGTGAAAAGAATAAATTATTTTACATTCTAATAATATATTTTAATTTCTATTATCCTTATTTTAAATTTTTTATTTTGGGGTAGTACTTACAAATAATTATGATGTTAAACTCTGTCTTACTTTAGTAACATTTTGAATACAATTTTATATATCAACACCACATTAATAATTAGGACGAAATGATTGACAGGAAATATTGTTTATGCTTATGTTAAAATCTGGACGATTTGAATTAAATATATCCTCTTACAGTTATGCACTAAATGGGCTGTAGCAGAGTAAAGTAGAGAATATTGAAAACATATTTAAGCTGACCCCTGTCCATTATCGGGTTAAGAACACTACAATAAATATATTCAGTTCCCATTTATCAGACGCATATGTTTGCGAGGAAATTGGCCCTACTTTTTATACACATGGGCCGTGTGTACTCCGATAGAACCATCAAATACGAAACAATGGCTTCTTAAAACAGAGTCACATCTGTGTCGCACGTGCTGACTGTCGTCTGCTCTCACTGGAATTCGGAAAGTGGCAGAAAATGTGTTAAGGCCAGAATTGCTACACTCAGATTTGGGAGGAAAATAGAATATGAATGCTTCAGTTTAAGAAAATGGACATTTGAACTATTTGGCTCAATTTAAATTGATCTTGTTGACACAAGGCGCATTGCTTCAGTCATAAGGGACTGTCTTGAGTTTTGCTCGCCTCGAACCGAGTCACATTTCAAACGGGTACGGTTGAATTAATGCGGATATCAGGACAATGTGCAGAGTTGTGATGATTGCTGCCGAAGCCCGTATCCTGTTTATTTTAGGATCCATACCGAAATTGTTCCGTAGCGATTTTTGAGGGCACGGAATTAAATTAGGAGGGTTGTCCAAGTTGATTCCCCCTCGAGCTATGGTCAGACGCCTGATTGTTTTCGCGAACGGACGAGAGTCACCTCAGGGCTAATATATTCTGTTGGCGCGTGTTAGGCTCTGTTTTGAGGCGACCTCTCGCTTTAAAAGCTTTTCTCTGATTTAAAGCAGACTGTTTTTAACTAAGAGGTCGAAAGGAAAATATGAAGGTGCTAACAAGGGCTAAACGGCGCAGGTTTCTTTTTCAAAGAAAGTGTCACAACTATTGACAAGCTAACCGCGTCCAGTAACGATGTTGATTTTGAATCCGCTCGGAGGCGCTACTGTTTCTCTAGTTAATCAGAACAAACGGTGTTAATCATTTGACTGTGTTGGTCAGTTGTAATGATCCACAGGCCTCAGCAAGAACGTATTAACCAAATTCACTCAAAATTAGGGCCCCTCTAGCTAAGGATGGTATAATTGAAATATATATTTATGCTATCACCGATGGAGGAACATTGATTTCCCTAGTATGTAACATTTCACAATATGGTTGTGTTGCTGTTCACTCTTCAGAAGAACTGTGGTTTTCACAAGGTTTTCGTCAATCATCTACAATGCAAAGGTGTCAATTAAGTCAAAGTAAGACATTACAAACCGAATAAATAATTTAATAGATAAATGTTATGACATGGCAAAAGCCCAGTACCAAAGGGGCAATAACAGATAATGCAATTAACTACCAAAAGTGATGTAACAGATACCTTGATAACAAATTAATAGCAACCTCTGGTTAAGGGTAGTTTGCTTGAAAGGTAACAATACTGTCTTTACTCAGCACTGGAGGAAAATTATCTTTCCAACATTATGGAAACGCTTCACATTTCGGTTGTACTAGTGTCAATTATTGTTGGAATACACGCCGTCATACATGTAAAATACACTTAAGCACAGCATAAAACGCCAATCAATCATATTAACAGGTTATAGTGTCAGATACTTCAATAGACACCACCAGTCTAGACATAGATATTGCAATGAACTACCAATAGTGCAGTGATATGCAGATAATGCGGTAAACCATCCATAGTGTTGCCTCAGGTACTTCAATAAACTACATGTGCCAACAGTGTTGTAACAAATACACTTACAAGCCCTCCATATAGTGTATATCTTGTATGTACTACAAACTTTTCTAGTAGGGCATACGGGGCCCGAGGTCGTGCTTTAGTGGTTAGCGAGTGTGCTTTCTAATCCTTCTTCGATGTACTGTTCACGAGATCGAGTCCGCCGACCATCAGGTATATGAGTGAGTCACACGATGTGGCTCCGGCAATCGGGGTGGTTTTTACGAGGTTTCCGCCCGGTTTTCCAATGTAATAAGTCAAGGAACAGTGTGAAGTTGACAATCTATGGTCATATAAGTGAAATACCATTGAGTACGACATTAAACCCCAATCAAACAAACAATCAAAAAGTAGGACATCGCCCTATGGCGATGACAGAATTGTCTACCTTTACGCTGCCTTTATTTAAAAATGGAGGAACATTAATGTTGGAAGAGTTTACAGAGCTAGACATTGTATGGCTGTGTTAGTGTGCCTATTGTTATAGTATACATCGACGCCCTTCGTATATATTGTGACTTTATAACCTCACGCATGGCGCTAAACGTTAATCAGTTCTGCAATATTTTTCTATATGACTGCGACGTACTCAAGTAGTTAATCATAAAATGTGAAGAATTGTGTCGTTAGGCAAGGGCAAAATGGCCACCCCCTGTGCGTATCATCTTTAATTAGATACAGGGTATTTGAATTAACTTTAAACTGACTTAACGGATACAGGTCCACAGTAATTGAATATTATCAATTATAACACTAACTTTTAAACGTATTTATTCAATATTTGTGTACACAGTAAGCTATTGGAGCTTATATTGGATACATTCAATGGTGAAATATACATTTTTTATAACTTACTCTTTTTAGAACAAGGAAAGGTAACGCTGACTTTACTACATTTGCATAACAAAGTTATTCCTTGTACCGCGTAATTTGTTTACTTCATTGCGATATCGGTTGTTATTACACTACTGAGTGTTATATACTAGTTTATTGCGGTATCAGACACGACCTGGCGAATATCTGATAAAAAGTTTCTGGATTTAACAGCACAACTACGGTTATAGTAAAAAGTCAGGCAATAACTCCCTTTCATCAGCTGTAAATGTCACCTTGCTAACTGATCCATCCTTCTCTCGCATTTACATGCAGGTGAATTAAACAAATGCTAATTTAATACAAGTGCGCTTAAAATAGTTGACTATTCTGTATGATGTTGAGAGACAGGGATTTATGAAGTTGGCTTCTATATTAAAAAACCGGAAGTAATTTTTTTGGAGTATATCAAAATATTTCAGGTATCATTAACACGTCCCCTGGCGGGCGAGTGCATTCGATAGGTGCCTCATGTTGTGGGGAATGTGACTCGGTAAGCACAGTTACGTGTTGTCAAACTATGAAGATAAAATCTAAGACGCATTGCACATATGCTGTGGTTTGCATAGGCTTCCGTACATTTTTTGACTTGTTATCTCGGATTTCCTTTAAACATGAGATAAGATGTGGAAATTAATGTCTTTGGTAAGAAATTCATTAAGAAAGAGACATAAGTTTACACGGCGCCCTGCCAAATATTAATCCTTCAGACGGAAGATCAAAACATAGGCTGCACATTAAATAGAGAGATTTCGGAAGTTATTCCGCGGATAAAGTTCTGTGCGAGATCGCTATCCGTCCGCGGTTCATTTTCACAATCTTCGTCTTTCGCGCGTATCATTTAAAGATGTAAAGCCGAATCGTTTTGCACTCTATTTCGTTTTGGTCGCCAGATTCACATCAATCTAGTTTATGCGCTATTCACATGGTCTTATCAAGATGGCCATATTAAAACCAGCTGCGAGCAAGTGCGCGAAGAGAATTACTTAATGACCCCGGCTCTCGTGTAGGTCAGAGGCCGAAGGTCGTGATGAAATATAGCACTGTCAATCAAAACCATAAGATGTGAAATTGACAACGACCCGTGAAAAAAGCTATCGCAAAGTCCCCAAAAGCGATTTTTTTAAAAACGTAAAATGATGTAGGACCAGAAAGTAATTTGAACTAGAAATGGGAAATGAATTAAATACACATACATTTAATTTCTAAATAAAACTTGTTTAAATTAATATTTAAATAGTCGAGGTTACTATTCCAAAAACACGCTAAAAGATAAGAACTTTTAGATTACACATATATTTAATTTCTAGATAAGGTATCTTTTAAGTAAGGATTTATATCTCTGCAAACAGCTGAGCTTCTTAAGAAACATTCCTTGTGCATTATATTCCCGTGAAGTGAGAAACATATTTATTAATGTTGTCGCTTTAGAATCGATGTGCATCTAACCAGTTTTGGTTAAAACTTCGAGACCCATTTTACTTAAAAACTCTCGACAGTCGCTGTTCCTCATGCCAACGTTGTGAAACAGTTCCAGACCATTTTTGTCTGTAAACTCACGACAACCGATGTCGCTTCTCAAAAATGTTGTGAGAGAATTCTACAACCTTTTTGTTTATGGACGCTCGACAATCGATGTGCCTCTATAATAATTCGAAAACACCTTTTCGAATGTGTATACTCTCGCGATCGATGTGCCTCTGAAAGAATTCATGAAATTATATGTATTTGTTACTAGACAATCAATGTGCCTCTGAAATAATTCGAGAAAACTTGTATGTTGTAAACTGTCGACAATCGATATGCCTCTGAAAGAATTCGAGTACATTTTTGTTTGTAAACTCTCGACAATCGATGTGCCTCTGATAGAATTCGAGAACATTTGTGTTTGTAAATGCTCGATAATCGAAATGCCTCTGAAAGAATTCGAGACCCCTTTTGCCCGTGAACTCTCAATAACCAATGTACCTCTGAGCGACTGCTTAAGAATTCGTTGTGGGTATAAACGCTCGACCAATGTTGTGAAAGAATTCGAACTAGACCCTTGCTGGCTATTATATAGTTACAACGCAATCGTAACCGTAAAATTTCGAGCTTCTGAAGATTCGCTTATAGTTTTAATGGTATTTCTCTTTTCTGAATGAAGAGTTAAAAATGTGACAGTCTTCCCTTTTTAATTATATGTTTATATTTTATAATAAAAAATACACCGGTTATAAGAACAGTGGGTTTTGATACACACTAGTTATTGGGTTTTTTCTAAGATTGCATGTTTCGAGAATTTCTAGATTACGGTTGTTTTTTATATTATGTTGTTGTACGTGTTTTATTCGAGTTGTGCGGCCATTTCTCTCGCCATTTATTTATGCTTATTATTTGGCGTTTCGTTTAGCGTCTTCAAAACCCTTCTCAATTCTTAATTGTCATGGCCTTTAGTACGGCTTCGCTAATTACGGTAGCAATTAGCTACAGTTTCGATTTAAAGAAATAAAATGTGAACAGACTCGTGGTTGATCGGGCATACGTTATGGGTCGTTTCCGTGGAAGGGACATTTACTCGCAGTCCAGACGTCTTGTTGTCAATTGCAAGGCGTGTACATTTCCCCGGCTTGACACCTTTCGATTCCAGGGGAGTTTAACGAAAGGCCTCACACACGTTGCAGCCCCAGCCCGCCTCACACCCGACAAATCTCAGCACGACATTTTCACCGCCTATGTGCTACCAAAAAGCCTCAAATTGCATTTTTTTAACAATTTTTTACCAGCCTAACACTCAAGCGGATCTAGCGTGTTTCGTCCAACCCAGACGATGTTTAACATTATACTTGCCAGGCCTCTAACGTCTGCTTTGTATACGTTGACTACATAGCTGTTTGTGAATACAAATAACTATCGCTGCGACTCTGTTGGAAAATTATAACGTGTTGAAAAACATGGTTACTACATCAATAAACAGACCCGAAGGTGAAAAACGGAAAATCGTTATGGTAAAAATAATTACACGATATCATTTTTTTCTCGCTTCAGGAAATACATCCGTAAAAACAGCACTCCAGGAAATTAACAATTTTGAAGATCGCTCGCTGCGGAAAATTAAAACATGGTGAGAAATATACACATGTGTACAAGTGTGAAATATACACAGATTTGATAAGCCTAGGGAGATAAGTTCCATTGTTCAACCAGGCTCTAACCCCAGATCTTCTGTCTTACATTAAGAGATATCGTTAAAGAAGAGTGTCAAGATATAAGACGGGAATGTTGGCATGTCTACGTGCTAAACAAAACATGATATTTCTGTTCTGGGTTAAGGCTAATACTTGATATAATCATAATGTTAAACCCTTAATTTAACATAACCCTAATAATAACGGTAATTTCTTAACCTAACCTAAACTTTAAGACTAATCATTTTTACATAACTTTGTTACAGGTAAATCCGTGGTCATGACAACTATATTACCGGTAAATCCGTGGTTATGACTAAGTTTATGTCGTTTTGGCGATCCCACGGCGAATGAAAAAGAGGAAATCGATTTATTTATATTGCCTTACTTGTAGTCGTTCTGCGTTGAGCCCCTGTAGCTCAGTTGGTTAGAGCGCTTGCCCTGCTAGTCAGGTCCGGGTTCGCATCTCAGTGGAGGCAAGCACAGTTCTGCTTCTTTACGGCAAAATATATAGATATAAATCAATATTTTACTTACACATATCATGTTACTTCGACAGCAAATATCTTCACTAACGCAAATTATATACCTCGAGTGAAAGGTCGGCTTAGAACAATTGATACATAATCACAAAATTATGATCATGTATCAATTGCTTTCCGTCGTTTTGTCAATAGTGAGTCAAACAACCCCATACTGGAATGTGTACACCAGAAATGCTTTAAGAGAAATATAACAAAAAATACATAAGCCTGATTAGGCAACCGATTAACAGCATGCAGTTATGCAAACATTTTGCTTTGACTGTGCGGATACTTTTGATTAACCCGTTAGATCCAGTTTGGAAACTCACGTATGGTGGACTTTTCACACCATATCGTTTCTGACTTTTACAAAATTCGTTATCCTTCAATGTGAGTGAATTTACCTCAAGTACGGCGTGGAACCTCAATCAAACAAACAAACAATCCGCATGTACCGAGATCGCTGCCCGTTGGAGGCTTGCAATTTTTTTTTTTTGGCGTTGACAAAAAAAAGTTAACACATTGCGCAGTGGCGTGGGTGAAAACAATGCTTCGTCCAGAAATAAAAACTCACAACAAAAGCGCCGCAAGAGAGAGATTTATCTGACAAGGGTATGTAAAACCTAATATCTATTGAGTAACTGTTTGTTTGCCAATGTTACCAGTCTAGCACTTGTCGGGATGTATATATACATGCCCCTGATAACAACTCAAGTTATATGGGAAAATATGTTTCTGATAGTTTGTTTAGAACATATGACGATGCAGCAGTTTTTAGGAATAGGCGGTCCCATGTACCGCTGTAATTTATCTTCGCAAGGTAAAAAGCTTAAAGTTAAACAGGAGAGTATACCAGAGGGATCAACCGACTTTTTGGGGGCGGCCTGAAGAATGTTAACCTCCTTTTACATTTTTTTGTTGAGGTCAAATTTAGGAAATACATTTGCAAAAAATATCTATCCGGGAAATTAACAAGTTTGAAGAGCTCATGTAGTGGGAAATTAAACACATGGGGAGAAATAAGCATATGTACAATATAATGTACTTATCTGTAAACGGTGCTGGAAAAATGAACAGTATATATACGTTTCACTTAATTCAGGATTATCTATATCGATGATTATCTACTTTTCAGTAATGATATCGATTATCAACTGTTGCTGTCAAAATTAAATATCGAAATCGAAATCTGATTTACCAATATGGACAATTTATAAATCGATGCCAATGATTCCTATTTTAATATCGATAATCGATATACATGTATCGATATCTCATAATGTTAGAAGATTATCTGCTGAAGTCGCCTTCAATATGTATGACGGGGGTTCATTGTATAGCTACGTAGATAACTTGTTTTTTATTTGTTTTTTATACAATGTTTCGACTAGTAATCTATATAAACAAAAATCGGTCAATGCAAATTTTTCGAATAACCGAAACCCTCTAAGTAGACGAGATATTAAAACTACTTTACTTTTATATGAGACAGGAAAGTCACACATGTATTCTCGTTGATGCAGGTTCACATAAACTACTAATTTTGGGATTAAAAAATATCTTTTTATACGGTATTTTTGAAGTTAGGATGGCAAAGCAAGCAACTCCTAATAATTCTTTGCACTTGAAAGAAAAAAAGAGGTAGTTTAAGAAGTGGATTTTTTTTCAGATGGGAGTGTTTATGTAAACGAGTTTTCCTTTTTATGTTTTGTTAAAAATTCTCCGACCAGAAAATACCTAACTGACTTGTGAAGGGGCGCTGCTGTAACAACGCCATCTGGCGGGAGGATGATGTCAGTATAAGCCATATCTAGTCTATATAGTCAAGAAGAAACAACAAATACAGCCAGACGGAGAGTCGGCACTGTAGAATTCTGGACGCATTGGCTTTCACTGAATCGCTTCGTATATCTGTCTTTTTAAGCGGCAATCATTCATTTGTTTATAAGGCTACTTCTCTCTTCATACACTTAAATTGGTTCGTAAGTTAGGCTAAACATTGTTTATTTATATTCCGGTTTTATCTAGTCAATCATAAATGCACTCGAAAATAAAATTTCGTGATAGTGTCCAATGCTATTTTAGCTCATCATAGATGAATGAATAAATATAATGAATGATATAAATAAATAAAATAAAAAATAAATGAGCGAATAAATAAATGAGCGAACAATTAATGAATACATACATTAACCAATCCATAAACAAACAATTCTTGCAATATATATGAACCTTTTTTACTGGTTTTTCTAACCACGTGAATCGCGAGAAATTACGTTACGCTCTACGACTATGTGAACGGGTGGTGTCATGGCCTTGGTTTCGGGTCATTAACAGTTTTACTGGTTTTTGTTTTCACGGAGTTGTTTTGTGCCTCCCATGGAGTTGTGATTTCGCTAACAAGGTGTTTTCTGTTCAATGACAGCACTGCGAAGGCTGACGATTTTTCTAAGAGGTTGAAACTTCTGGTATTTGGGCCGGGCGTCTGGTCGATTATTTGTACACTGTCCGACTGTCAGTACACTGTTGTTTTTGGCGGACAATGCGCAGACTCGAATTTCCTTCCACTGTTCATTTAGCAACTGACATGCGCCCTGGCATGTTTATATTACTTCCGCTAAAAGGTCGGCCATGTGAAGCTGGAGGTGTCAGACTGTCCTGCCTTCACATCTGAGAGGACACAAACGTTACCTAAACATAACAGTGAAGGATCACTATCAGCTCTTTTATTTACTTGTTTATTTATTTTATTTATCTTGACGTATTTTTTCCAGCAGTCATCCGTGTTTAGTCCAAATCTGGGCTATATACACTTAACTATTTCCCATCTCCATTTCCTTTTCCCAGAATACTGTATATTTGTATCTACATATAAAAAGCTATAAATTGGACTCAATGTGTCGTTTGACTCGTCCAGTAGCTCAACTCCCGAATGTGGCTTAAATATATTAAAACAAATGGCAGCGATTATTATATTGATTTCTGTTTTACACCGTGCTTAAGGGTATCACACTTAAATGACGGCAGTGTATTCCAACAATAATTGACACTGGAATAACCAAGATGTGAAGCGCTTTCATAAAGTTGAAAAGTTAGTTTCCCCCAAGTGTTTAGTGAATACAGCAATGCTTCTCCTCAAAAAAGCTGCTCTTAGCCAGAGGGCTACAATGATAAGAGAAAAATCGCGAAAACTCACCAACTCAACCGTATTAACAATAATATTATGCAGATATATTTAACATTGATTAAAAAACAAAACAAAACAAAAAACTGACAAAAAAATCAAAGACATACATTTTTCATTTTTATTTTAGCAACATATTCTGTTATGTTTCGCCTTTTTATAATGTGCGGTTTTTATTTGCATAATTGACTATAAAATAATTACTCTCCTGTCTAACACAGGGCATGAACATCTGAGGGTATACATTTAACTAAATGCCGAGAAAAACAACATAAAATTCCTCCGCCAGTAAAGATATGTTTCTGTGCAGAGGCCCGAGTTCGAACCCTAGCTGATGGAGGCAATCAGAATGGTTTTTCTCTCAAATAAAATTATTTTCCTGTGCATTTTGGACTTAAATACGAACATTTCTATGTCTGAAACGTTTGAGGTGTCGTTCGCAATTTCTAACCGAATTACTCTTCAAAATACAGTATATAATGCATGGAAATAGGGCTAATTTCACAAACTGCTTCTCGTTCATGAACACAGTACACGGGGTTGCTTCATATCAGCGAGAGTAGTCGACCAATTTTCCGCACTATTGTAAAGTAATTTCTTTCGCAGCGTGGATCTGCTACGTAAACAGTTGGGTCGTTTTATTCCATACTTTCCAAAAAGCTTTTTTCAATAGGACCTGCTGGTTGTTATTAAACCGGTAGTATTCTTCACGCTAACACTTGAGAGAATATAATGATATCGGTTGATCTGGCCTAAACAGCACCAAACAACTTTCTGAACGCTAATGTGAAGGAAAATGGGAGTCTACGATCTTACAACAAAGGCC
>JAVFBX010229650.1:0-10904 GCA_034783855.1 Mopalia kennerleyi | reverse complement strand
AAAAAATGAAGTGGGTTTTATTAAAAATTATAATAATAAAAATTTAAAAAAAAAAAAAAAAAATTTTTTTTTTAATTTCTCACCAGACGTAGGATTTCACGCGACCCTCGGTCGCATGATTTTCCAGGCGTGGCCATACCACCTTGGACTGAGCATAACACTTAGGGGAGAGCATACCACTACTGGGAGAGTATACCACTACTGGGAGAGTATACCACTAAGGGGAGAGTATACCATTAAGGGGAGATCATACCACTGAGGGGAGATCATAACACTGAGGAAGAGCCTACCACTAAGGGGAGAGCATACCAATAATGGGAGATAATACCACTAAGGGTGAGAGTATACCACTACTGAAAGAGCATACCCCTACTGAAAGAGCATACCACTAAGTGGAGTGCATACCACTTAGTGGACAGCATACCACTAAGGGGGAGAGCATTCCAGTACTGGGAGAGCATACCACTAAGGGGAGAGCATACCAGTAAGGGCAGAGCATACCACTAAGAGGGAGAGCATACCACTACCGAGAGAGCATACCACTCAGTGGAGTGCATACCGCCTAGTGGAGAGCATACCACTTAGTGGAGAGCATACCACTAAGTGGAGAGCATACCACTAAGTGGAGAGCATACCACTACCAGAAAGCCATACCACTAAGGAGAGCATACTACCACTGGGATGCCATACCACTACTTGGAGAGTATACCACTAAGAGGAGAGCATACCACTACTGAGAGAGCCTACCACTACTGAGAGAGCATACCCCTTAGGAGAGAGCATACCACTAAGGAGAGAGCATACCACAAAGGGGGAGAGCATACCACTAAGGGGGAGAGCATACCACAAAAGGGGAGAGCATACCACAAAGATGGAGAGCATACCACAAAGATGGAGAGCATACCACAAAGATGGAGAGCATACCACAAAGGGGGAGAGCATACCATTAAGGAGAGAGAATACCACTACTGGGAGGCCAAACCACTAAGGGAGAGAGCATACCACTAGCGGGAGAGCATACCACTAGCGGGAGAGCTTACCACTAGCGGGAGAGCATACCAATACTGGAAGGCCATACCACTACTTGGAGAGCATACTTCTAAGGAGAGAGCATACCACAAGTGGAAGGCCATACCACTATTTGGAGGTCATGCCACTGAGGGGAGAGCATACCACTAAGGAGAGAGTTCACCACTACTGGGAAGCCATACCACTACCGAGAGAACGTACCACTATTGGGAGGGCATACCACTAAGGGGAGGGTATACCACTAAGGGGAGAGAATACCACTACTGGAATTTTTGATAGACATATATGACAGACCATGATTACAACAGCCCCCTTCTTATATTCAATTAACTACCTCTTTACTTTGCAGTGGTGACTTTCAGAAAATAAATTTTGAATAATTATTTCAAATTACATGTGAAGAACATTTTAATTTGGTAGAAATAGACAACACTATTAAAATGTGATCCTGAATCATGTATTTGACTTACATTTATCTTGGTAAAATTCGTCATAAAGTGTGTTTTGAAGCGGGCATGGTATAAGACGTATGTGACATTTTCTCCGTTATGTACTGGGGCCTCCCATAACACCTTCAGTGTTTGTGAGCCGACATGTGTTATTCTCACATTTGTCGGCTGAGAAGGAATAGCAACTGAAAAATGAAAATTGTCAGGGTTATCTGATGAACGAGTGGATTAGAATTAAACATTTTTTGAAGGGTTTGCAGAAGTAAGATCTGATGACGTTCACACTCTTGTTTACCCGTCTACACACATTACCACTAATAAAGCTAAATGGATTATCCCTCCAACATCCTCTTTAAAGGTTAAATGAAATATGAATATTTAAACTCACCTGATTTTCTCTGTAAACAAAACCTAATCTGGTCCGCATGGACACCGCAAAAAACATCGATCAGATCGCCGCTGGACAGATGACCTTGACCTTGACATAACCCTCTACATTGAGGTGGTACATCATTATCTTCACAGCATGCAGTATGGTCAGCTCCATCTAGCACAACAACAACAACATGTACACAGGTTACAATTGAAAGAACTTATTTTAGGAGTGAATTATCTAAGCAAATTAATTTCATCAATTAATTAATTGTGATATATTTGTTGACCATCCCTCAGCCTGTCATTCATGAGGCCGCTAAATATTCAATGTCAATCTTTGGAATGAGAATTAATATACAGACATTTCTCAATACTGTTTGTTCCCTTCAAGTTCAGAAGGAAATCTATAGAATTTGTAGAAAATAATTAATAAAGTATGACTTTTAATTGTAATATTCAAGGTCTTGGACAAAAAAAGCTGGCAATTTCAACAGAAATAAAACCCACTACCACGGTGCTGGGTTGGCTTTAGTCATTTTCTTAACTTTTCCAGGGTATTTAATTTACTAGACATCAATTTGTCATCCACAATCATGCACATCGCTTTTCATTTCCGAAAATTTGCCTTGTTTTCCTTATAAACGCATGTGCCTTATATTCAAGACCTGGTGTTATGATGATACGAAGCGCATACACTTAGAGCAAACATGGCAAACTATCTGAAGTTGATTGTGTTCTGCTAGATAAACGAGGATGAATGGGTGTCTAACGAGTTAAATAGCAACAAAAGGTTATCACAAATGACTGTTACAAAAGCTTTGAGTCTGTGTACTGCACAAGACTTATATGCACCTTCTTTTGAAACTGAGGGATAATTGTTATAACAATGATACAGGTGTCATTACCAGATACATAAAGAACAACAAGACAATGGGCATGGTGAGACATTATTTAGAACCAGGATCATCCCAGGCAAAGCTTTTCTCTTCTCAAGATTGTTGGTTTATTGTCTGTTGTAGGCCATGTTGTACATACGAGATTGGACTTCTGATTATAATAGATGACAATTTAAAATAGATCATGGATCCTAAACTGCAAGGTATTGTTTGTTTTGTTTGATTGGATTTTAACAACATATACTGAAGGTTATATTTATCTCATCTGAGTGAGTATCAGCCAAGTGGGTGAAGGAATTACCACTGACCAATGATCCTTTGTTTTATTAGGGCTCTACAATATACTATAAGGTTATTTAATCACATGACCAAACCCTCAGAGGAAGCATGGAGCACCACAATTGTTCCAGTCCGTTTATAACCCTTAGGCGAAAGACCCCAAGGGTAAGAGGAATCTGATAGAATCTGATAAAATCCGACCTACCTGAGGCACATATTAACATTGAGAAGATGTCTTCAGAGCAGGTTGTGTTGAGAGACTTCCCATCTTCACAGTCTGATAAGCAGATACCAGAGAGACCTTCTCGAGAACAACATTCTGTTAACATCAAAACATGAGGCTCATTTAGGGGTTTGTTTGTTGATAGGGGTTTAAGGTTAAACTCAAGGTAATTTCAGATGGTTAACAAAAACAGGCTGATTGATTGATTGGTGTTTTAAACCGTGCTTAAGGGTATTTCACTTACATGGCGGCTGTGCATGTATTCCAACAATAATTGACATTAGCACAACCAAGATGTGAAGCGTTTACATAATGTTGGAAAGTTAATTTACCTCCATTGGGAAGTAAAGACAGCATTGCTACTCTTCAAACAAACTGCCTCCCAGGGGGCATGGAAAATAGAATTAACAGAAGTCATACCTGACAAAATGACAAAAGGTGATGCCAGATTAGTAAAGAGAGAACCCACCTTATGGATGACAGGATTAGCGGATTGATTAACGTTTTGTGCTGTGCATATATTTAAATTATATATTGGCAGTGTACTTCAACAATAATTGACACCAGCACGACCCAAAAACAATCAGATGTTTTGATACTGTTGGAAAGATAATCTACCTGCCGTGTTAAGTAAAGACAGTATTGCTACACTCCAAATAAACTACCCTTTATCAGAGGTGACATGGTTATCTGTGATCCGTATGGTGATGGATTGACAGGGGATTTTGCTAACACAAAGAGCCTTTACTGCTGACAATGACCTGTACGTCTTCCAAAGATGGAATTTACAGTGGTCACTTACCTGACCAATTAGCAGGAGGGTCTGTACGATTAACAAACACATGCTTTATTGTCAGAAAGGTTTATAGGGTTAGCAAAGACAGGATTTACTGTTGTCACTCACCTGATCGATTGACAGGGGGGTCTGTAGGGTTAGCAAAGATAGGATTTACTGTAGTCACTCACCTGATTGATTGACAGTAGGGCCTGTAGAGTTAGCAATTTGATTAACAGGAGGGTTTATAGGATTAGCAAAGATAGGATTTATCTGTTATCAGTAGCTCACGTGATGGATTGACAGGGGATTTTGCTAACAAAGAAAGAATCTGAGTGATTGACAGGAGGGCCTGGAGGGTTAGCAAAGACAGGATATACTGCTTTGAATAACTGAGCAATTGAGACAAAGGCCTGTAGGGTTAGCAAAGATAGAATTCACTCCAGCCAGACACATGAGCAACTGTTCAGGTTTATAGGATTAGCAAAGAAAGGATTTACTGTTTGAATAGCGGATCGATTGACAGCAGGATGTGTAGAGTTAGCAATGATAGGATTTACTGTCGTCACACTGTAGTCAGTCACCTGATCGATTGACAGGGGGGTCTGTATGGTTATCAAAGATAGGATCTAGTGTAGTCACTCACCTGATCGATTGACAGGGGGGTTTGTAGGGTTAACAAAGATAGGATGTAGTGTAGTCACTCACCTGATCGATTGACAGGGGAGACTGTAGGTTTAACAAAGATAGGATGTAGTGTAGTCACTCACCTGATCGATTGACAGGGGGGTTTGTAGGGTTAACAAAGATAGGATTTACTGTAGTTCCAGGCACTGGTTTTTGAGAACTTTCTGAAAAAACAGTGAAGATAGTGGAATATAAAACTTTGATTTATCTGCTTGGTAGTTTTGTTTTCTTTGTGTTTAATATCTTGTAATTCAAACATTGTATGGTTGAGTATAGAGAACAAATAAATGTCAAATCCAATCCAGGTGACAGTTAATATTTGCATTATTGTTGATTTGAAGTATTTCTAACACTGGAGCAAAACTCCAGGTAAATATAACAAATGAACATTACACTAGTCCATGCACCTACCCTCTGTGACTGTCTCTTGTAAAATATAATCCCTTACGACACTTGTTCCATTTTCATTGGCTGAAAGTACTCCTATCATGTAGTTTGTTCCAGGTCGTAAATTTTGTATAATATGAACCGTACGGTTGGTTCTGTCCTGTAAACATAGAAGTAACAGGTGACACAAAATTAACTCCAAAGTTGTAAAAATTCACAATTGGAAACTACTTGACGAGTGATTTTGTTTGCTTGTTTGATTGGGGTTTAATGTCGTGCTTAAGGTTATTTCCCCCATGATGGCCTGCAATGGGTGAAGCCATCCACCCTCAACGCCACTGGCAATAAACAAAGACAAGACAGGGCAAATACAGGGCAATCACAAACAGATTGGCTTGATGTTGCACCGTAGCTCTGAGAACAACTGAGCAACGGATTTTATGCAGATTTAAGATGAAAGACATAATTGCCTCACATACTACCATAATACCACAAAATACTTCTGCTTCAAAGTGCATATAAAGAATAAACAAATGAGTTGTGTTTTTTTATTGAAGCACTGAGCCAAGTTAATGAAAGTCTTAATATAGTTTGAATACTCACCTCTTGCCACAGAACTTTAGGTGTTGTAGAGGCATCCATAAACTTTCCCCGGGTATATTGTACAATATACTGAGTGGATGGGGGACCTGATTGTGGGGGATCCCATTTTAATGTGATTGTATGAGATGTATAGTTGGTTACGGTTACGTTCTCTGGGTGAAGGGGAATTGACACTGAGAAAAAGAAGACATATCAATGGAGGTTAACTAATAAACACTAATAATGCATTATACCATGACTAAAAATAACACAACTTGTGACAAATTTAACATACACGTAGTCACAAAGATAGGCTTTGATAAGATTGATTGATTGGTGCTTTTTTGCCGTGCTTAAGGTATATGACAGTGGTGTGTTCCAATAATAATTGACACCAGCACAACCATAACATGTGAGGTCACTGAGGTGTTTGGATAATGTTGGAGAGTTAATCTTTCTCCAGTGGTAAGTATAGACAGCACTGCCACTCTTCAAACAAACAGCTCTTAGACAGATGGCCTTATAATTAAAGCGATACTCCGGGCTGCAATAGTTTAGTTTATTCAATTATTACTCATACAGACCAGCTGGTCCATTAACAATGAGGATACCAATGGAGTCAAACATTTGTTAACAAAATTAACATGAGTAATGATAAGATGAGCAATAAAAACAAGAATAATAATATTTACAAGATACAACAATAAAAACTGCAATAAATTAGATATAAGATAAACTAAGTTTTAAAAAAAGTTACATCACGACATTGAGACCTGAAATTATTCAAAGTCCTAAAATATTTATATTAAAACTAACACAGATATTATTAAAAAGTATTTGCAAACGAACGATCACATGATTTTTTCTCACTATAACTCTGGCATTTTTAGGGTAAAACACATCCATAAAATGCATATAGGTAAAATGGGTATCATTTCTTGTGTTCAATTATGCTCTCTAATTTTCTAATCAGCTATATCCATTTTATAATTGGATCTTAAACAATGAGTAATGCACAAACTACACACTGTAGTTATTAATTGAAGCTGGTCAATTTGGAGAACATATCAAAAGGTTAGGGGAGTTTCCAGGTATATCAGACAGAAGCGAACTGGCAATGTCCAGCAGTATGTCTGTCCTGAGCTGGTGTTTATATCTCATACTGATATAGCATTTCTTGTTGAATTTTGATCGAATCAATGTCAAAAGGTTTTTTAAAGAAGCAGTAAAAACTTACCCACACCCAATGCATAGCAATTCAGAATATTTCCAGAGATCTGCTCACAAAAGGGAGGTAAATTAGATAGGGAATCGTTCCGCTTTACAGAACACATGAACAAGCATTCCTCTGGGACAAATGAAAGTTCACAACATGGCGTATGGTTACGGTTATCTGCAAAAATAAACAGGTAATTCATGGTGACATTCAATCCCATCCAGTCTCTTTAAGGCAGGAAGCTATATTCAAAGTCTGAAGTTATTCCATGAATTTATTCTCAACATATCGTGTTTACATCACATACAGGCACGATTATTCTAAAATTATGTAATAATGCCATTTGTTTTACTGAATTTGGTGAATTGCAATCCCATCCCTTCTCTTAACAGGAGGAAGCTACATACTTTGAATTTAATCAGTGAATTTTGATCAAGCTAGTGTGTTCACAAACATTTGTGAGATTTGTAACAACAAAAATTGTTCTGGTCAATAAACATTTTGTTAAATTTTAATTGGCTTTAATCTTCACTGGGAATCAACAGCGATAATAACGATACATTTTCATTGTTGAAATTATGAAATTAAGATTACCTGAGGCACAGGTGAGCATTTCTGTGATGTGAGGTGAACAGGTCTGTAAAGCTGTCTGATTATTCTTTAAGAGGTCATGAAAGTCTAATGAATATGAACACAACCACAGGCAATCATCATGAACACCTTTACTTCTACAACATGCTGAAAACACAAGAGTGAGAATCTACATTTCATTCTGATATAGAATCAAAATAAAGTAATAGCAATTAATGGCATCAAAATAAAAATTCAAACGTGACAATGATCTTGTTGAAAAGATTTGAGTTGAATAGAATGAGGTAATATAAACTAGTGTTGTAGAATGTACAACATATCCACTATTTCTCATCGCATATCTTAAAATACTAGTTTTTATCTTAGTATTAACATCAGCCTATCTATCACACACTTCATAGGTCATAAAAGATAGGACTTTCCATTGGCTTATAAATAGGTCATCAAATTCTAACCATTCTATTGTTGGAGGACTGGTACGGCCTTTTCTCAACATTTCAACTTGTTGTTGTAGGCATATAGAAACTGTTAGGCATAACTAGATCTGCCTGTTCCATAGTTTGTTTGACTGATTGGGGTTTAACATCGTACTCAAGGGTAACTCACTTCTAGGATGACATATTGTCCAATTCACACTGTTCCTTGCTCAAGTATGAGGAAACCCGAGAGGAGACAGGTCCTCTGCCTGTTTGAACTCACCTGCCATGTCAGGATGGACTGAGAGGAGACAGGCCCTCTGCCTGTTTGAACTCACCTACCATGTCACGATGGATTGAGAGGAGACAGGCCTTCTGCCTGTTTGAACTCATCTGCCATGTCAGGATGGACTGAGAGGAGACAGGTCCTCTGTCTGTTTGAACTCATCTGCCATGTCAGGATAGACTGAGAGGAGACAGGCCCTCTGCCTGTTTGAACTCACCTGCCATGTCAGGATGGACCGGTACAACATCAGGATCCGTTGAAGGCTGGTTTGAAGAACTGTCACTCTCTGAAAATGAAAGTAATTTTAGCGACAAGTTCTTTTATGGTCTTATATTCAACTAATGCAATGTTTAGGGAGGTTTGTGCTATAATAGATTGATGGAAAGGCTGATCTTGTTAGGTGATATTGCAGAATATTAATCAAATGCAGATTCTACAATTTGAGCATTTTTCACACATTACGTGTTATATGACTGAACTGTAGGCCTACTTTATAAGTAGAACTGAGGACAACTCTTCAAATCTTCAAGGCAAGAAGAATTCATTATAAGAGCCAGCCAATCATTCACAGAAACAACAACAACAGATGGGGTATAAATTGACACAACTGAGCATGATCCAGTTAAAGTATTACAACACAAGTTAAAAATACTTCAATATGTTATACATATTAAATCCCAGTCTATGAGCTTACGAAATATGATACAATAGCGTCTCAACGAAAGGCGAAAGGGTCCATAATGTCTCAACAAAATGAACAATGTCTTAATTATGTCTGAACATAAGGGACAATAATGTCTGAACATAAGGGACAATAATGTCTGAACATAAGAGACAATATTCTCTGAATATAAGGGACAATATACTGTCTGAACATAAAAGACAATTCTTTCTGAACGTAAAGGACAATACTGTCTGAACGTAAAGGACAATTCTTTCTGAACATAAAGGACAATAATGTTTGAACATAAGGGACAATAATGTCTGAACATAAGGGACAATAATGTCTGAACATTAGGGACAATAATGTCTGCACATAAAAGACAATTATGTCTGAACATAAAGGACAATAATGTCTGAACATGAGGGACAATAATGTTTGAACATAAAGGACAATAATGTTTGAACATAAAGGACAATAATGTCTGAACATAAGGGACAATAATGTCTGGACATAAGGGACAATAATGTCTGAACATTAGGGACAATAGTCTGGACATAAGGGACAATGATGTCTGAACATAAAAGACAATTCTTTCTGAACATAAAGGACAATAATGTCTGAACATGAGGGACAATAATGTTTGAACATAAGGGACAATACTGTCTGAATATAAGGGACAATACTGTCTGAACATAAAATACAATTCTTTCTGAACATAAAGGACAATAATGTCTGAACATGAGGGACAATAATGTTTGAACATAAAGGACAATAATGTCTGAACATGAGGGACAATAATGTTTGAACATAAAGGACAATAATGTCTGAACATAAGGGACAATAATGTTTGAACATAAGGGACAATAATGTCTGAACATAAGGGACAATAATGTTTGAACATAAGGGACATTAATGTCTGAACATTAGGGACAATAGTCTGGACATAAGGGACAATGATGTCTGCACAAGGGACAATAATGTTTGAACATAAAGGACAATAATGTCTGAACATAAGGGACAATAATGTCTGAACATAAGGGACAATAATATCTGAACATAAGGGACAATATTGCCTGAATATAAGGGACAATACTGTCTGAACATAAAAGACAATTATTTCTGAACGTAATGGGCAATGATGTCTGAACATATAAGATAAACAGAGAATAAAGAGAAACCCACCTGAGTAAGTTTGGAAGATAAGTTTAGGTGAAGGTGTGCTTTTCTTGGAGCCATGTTTACTGGAAACCGTGGCTTCATAAACTGTGTCAGGACGAAGAGGACCTAGTATGACAAACAACCCAATTGCCTCCACCTGAATGGGAGAAACAAGGATATTTAAACAATAACACCTACGCAAAATCTGGCATAACAAATTGACTGAGTTTTATAGCACAGTCATTAAACGGGGAAGAGTTTTGCTGTGGTAGAACATTAGTGTCCCCCCAATGCTATGCAATTACCACAGGTAGAAAACATTTCCTGCTAGTATGATTCAAGTGAACTGAAAAGGACTACTGGACTCATCGCTATTAAAGTGAATTAGCCAAAAGTTTTTTGTGTTTTTTAAATGATGTCATGATGACGCCATGATAGAAATCCAGGATTTATGAATTGAATCTATCGAGTGTATCAGGATATAAGATACAGCTTTTCGCAGACTTATAGATGGTGTTATTCCAGGACAACATGTATTTTATACAATCATCAAAATTATTTAGATATTATGTAGGTTGGTAAGACACTGTTCTTAACTTAACAGCAACCACTGACCTAATTTCTTTTAGTCAACCTAAACCTTGCTTTAAACATATAGAGAATTGAAAACATCCATAACATGCACCAATAGATACAAATGAAACTTTCAGTGGGTTTTCATGGTGCCGTATGACTCATTACGCAAGCAACGGCGGATTTCGTTCATTTCCACTGGCGCCTTATGGGTAAAATATATTTCGTTTGTTTTGTTGAATGGTGTTTAACGTCGTACTCAAGGGTATTTCACTTATATGACGACGGAGACAAAAATTAAACGTACAAACAGATCAG
>JAVFBX010229639.1:0-10904 GCA_034783855.1 Mopalia kennerleyi | reverse complement strand
AACCAATCAGACGCTGACTTCGAGAGGACTCTGCTAGTTAAAATGACGGCGATATTTAATTATGAAAATGGGTGAAGTGTTGTGGAAAAAAGGATAATGTTCGTGGTATTTAACCAACTCAAGGAAAGTATCGCATACATATGTATGTAGCATCATACATCAACTCTCCATATATACACTAATAAAGCTTTAGAAAGTTAAACAAATTGTCAAAACTTGAGTATAACACTTAACATATGTAATCAGCGCTTTTACTCGAAATTTGGTCATTTTATCCACCAGAGGGCGTAGCTGTAATTCTATTGATATGCGATTAATCTGTCAAGGAATGTAATGCAGAGTTGCTCGGAATAAAAACTCTTGGCTAGAGAACATGCTCTGTATCACACATATTAATTTCTGTTTCTTTATAATAACACTTTGCACGTTGATTTATTCTAAACCTATAGCGAACATCTTGTTTGCTACAAATTTATCACATATTATTTATTTTATGTACATGGTCATTGACATCTCCTGACTGAGGTGTCTGGAGGTTGCCCATACCAACTGGAGATTAATATCTCCTCACATATAACTGTCTGGGAGTTGATCGAGAACATGTGACAATCTAACCATTATGTAGAGTAAACTTACAACTCCAATAAAATATACACATGGATACATGGTCATACAAAATTTCGTTTTATTTCAAAAGCATTGTCAAGAATGAAAAATAACTTGTACACTAGGTGTATAAATATTAGGCTAATTTTTTAAAATGTGATTAAATTTTTATAAGTGATGACACCCGGTATGTTGATTTATATCCAGTTAGAAAATTTGTAAATGTATATTAAAGCACGAAATAGTCACTGCTCTTGTAAATCTAGTCTAGTCATTTGTTCTCAGATTAATAACCTATGGTATCGTCCAATATGTAGGAAATGCCGCCATATAATAATAAGTTCTCCTCGAAAAGGTCTTTATCTGATTTTCACCACGATTGATTTTCAATTGCTATAGGAGCTAAGTGCTGTTGGCGTCTCTGATCTTTTTCACCTCGAATCAACCGTTTTTGTGCTACTTTATGTTCCCTGTCCTTAAGTAAGAAGCACTCACAGCAAAATAGCTTGGGAATTGTAAAATCTCTTAACTGACATACTTACTTAGCTAACCACCTACCCACAATTGCCTCGGATTTCCCTGCAGAACATATATCAGCAGTGTCGATGAAGTTTCCCCCAAGCTGAACAAATCTGTCGAGGAAGGCGTGGGACTGATCCTCGGTCAACTGTCCGGGAACGTCCTGTTACTAGTATATAGCGGGGATGGAAAGGGAGTGCAAGCCATAAATATAGTCATTGGCGACATAGTATGATGTTTATATAGAGACAGCATGCCATAAACAAAGGGTTTGGGGGATTTGTTTCAAACGTGGCTATACACTGCGTTCCACCTTGCTCGTCTTACGAAATGGTTTAATATTATAATGGTTATAAATGTCTGGTTTCACATTGTACATTATTACTCCCCAAAGCATCATGTTAAAGATTTAAAGACTGACCAAATTCATTATATAAGAACACATATAAGAGATGACAAAAATGCAGTGTATATTTTACAATGTACCATATTATAACTAGGAGATTTAAACATATTGCCTTCACGCATTATAGGAAAGCTATTCGACTCACATTGCAATGTGCGAAAAATGCGTCCGAACAACTCGCTGCATGAAAAATGGATGCTTTATATATTTTAACTTTGTAAGTTTTTAAGCATAATCTTATCGGAATGCATCACCTTTATCATTATACTGTACTATGTTTGCTTGATTGTAGTTATACGCCGCACTTAATGTTATTCCAATCACATATAGGCGTAACAGTCCATTCGATTAGATAAGGGAACCTCAGTTAAGACCAATAGAATAGGCTTATGTACCTTATATATCTTCATTTATTAATTTATATATTTATTGACAGTATTAAATAAATATATAAGATACGTGTTCGCATCTAATGCACCTTACTCTATATTAACGGTACTAGATTCCTCCAGAAGTCTATTGAACAGACTCCTGAATCAGTGAAGTTGGGTATTATATTATTATAACGAAGAAACCAAACAGACGTATTATACAGTGTATTATCAAAGGGTATATGAGCTGTAGAACTTACTTGATCAGGAACTGGGCCGAACGTCAGCGTACCCAGGCAGATATTGGAAACCTTGAGGCCGGAGTTACCCAGGTTGTTGCAGATGATTGTTGAGGCTTGACTCCATCTTGTGCAAGTTATATAGAAACCCTTTTCTCTTCAAGTTCCGGCTAAAGTAAAACTGCTAACCTGTGCATGAATTTATACTGATCAGAAAAAAGATCATAAGATATTTATGCTGATACGCCATAATTCTACGGTGATTCATAAATGGCATGTTACACTGTCACACAAAGTGAGCAGTACCAATGTACAAGCGTAGAAAACACGGATTTCTCTTAAATTATTCTATTTGGCATAGAACATATGTAATGTTAACTATAAGTTAATTCACTATTTGATATGTCAAGGCGACAGATTGGACTGCATTCTACCAAATACACGGCAACATAATGGTCGCCATTGCGGTTTATGTGATTCTCTCTTGTATGTTATCATTTACTGCCTTCTCATATTGTATCATTATTTTTTTAAAACGCGATGAATGTTGACGCGCTATCTCTTTAACCACGGCGCGGGCCTTAAAAATTACGTACGGTTTTGCTGAGATTCGAATGAAAGTGAAGAAAAAAAGATGTAAAGTTGGGAAATTGTAAACAAAAATAAATCAATCATATACTCGACTCTAATGGGCCACCGTAAGATTATAATTTCATGGCTGGTGCAGCCTTTGGATGATTACGGTTTTTGTGACGTAAACTTGCTTTACATAGAACGTAAAAAAGAGATGACGTCATAATATCGACTTTATCTTTATTGTGATATCACGAATTGATATAACTGTTTAGTGTCGTTTTTGTTTTGCGGTGTGTCCCAGACATGATAATCGCCAGAAAAACAAATCTTGTCAAATGAACGAAACAATATGGCACGAAAAGTCCACCACACGGAATTGGCTGCAACGGAATTAGGAAAGCTATCAACACTGTCGCAAAACTAGGTTAAAACACTCTTTCAAATAATGTTTCTTTGAGGGTTATTTAGAAAAGATAGAACCAGCTGTAAGGAACCATAACGGCAAAAACGGTTATTTACAAAAGATGGAACCATTTAAATGGAACCATTACAGTTGTTGTGAGGGTTCCATACAGAACCATAAGTTTAAGGGTTCCACCAAAGCCATAAACTGAAGAACCTTTTGTATTAGTATCACCATTAATCCACTCGAACAAGAGAACAAACTGTTATATATTGCTTTACGGGTAGGTGATCGCCATTCTATAATATTCAAATCCGCAGGACCTACCCGTAACGCAATAATCATTGCATTAAGGGTAGAATTCCTAACTGGTAATGCAATAAGTATTGCATGAAGGGTAGCATTTGCTACCCGTAATGTATAATATAGCAATAGGCCTAGGTGTAGCAAATGCTACTGATGGGGTGCTTTTTACGTGTTTTCGCTGTATTCAATAAAAAAAACCTATAGAGAAAATTCACTTGAGTATGACCGGCAATCCAAATCAAACAAATATATAAATAGAACAAACAATTAATCCAACGAAATGTTAAGCTGAGGCATAGTATAATCAACGAAATCTATTAAAGCACAATCGAAAAAACACACTAATACATGATACAAGATACAACTTTTCTTGGACAACAAAAAACAACTTGTGTTTAATCTTGTTGAAAGGCATTTGTTTGACCATGTAGACCGCGTCGTTCAACATGTTGGACAATGTTGATGCATCTATTTTCAGACACCGACCAGCATCTGCTGTGTCCTACATGTAAGTTCAATATTAACCAAAACAATGACAAATAGATAGCATATAACATCCTTTTTGCTTCTTGTATGTTTGTTGCCACTGGTGTCGAACATGTGTGTGTCTTTCCAGTTCAAACAAATATTTACGTCTGTAAAGCCAGATGTCTCCGGTTTGATCGCTATGCGGAGAGACATTCACATTTCTCTTTATGCCATATAAAATATTTATAATCGAATTTTATTATGTAAGATCTGTCTGAACTTATTTGTTCTGCAGCCACATTATAACGTAAGACGATAAAAATATACAGTTGATATTTTTTTTACGAACGTAGTCTAACGTCTATTCTCTCTTCTCTTTAATAACGCAACAGCATACATCAAACGTTTGGTGACGTCGTGTCCTGTGGACAGAGACATCCAAAAAGTTTAATTATACCTTGCAATAATGATGTGATAGAGCTTAAAACCCTAGATTACCTTATCGATTAATTCGAGAGAGACTGGACGATAATGCCAAACTATTTGAAGTTTGTTTCCAGACAAACAAAATTAAATGAAATTATTAGAAACGTTGTTTTTTATACATCACAATATATTGGAATAACAATAATATTTTTCAACAAAGAAAGCAATTGCAATCTGTTCTAGAAGCAAATTATTTTCATTTTGCGATAGATTAAAAAAATCTGGGATAAACATCCCTAAAGAAAAGAAGATGGTTATCTGAAAAGTTTCAGTTAGCCTCACATGAAGTTTCGATGTAAACATAAATTTCTAACTGCATTCGTACTTTTCACAAATTCAATGAAAGATATCTCTTCTATTTTATATTCAGATATTTCTTATATAGTGAAATGCCCTGAAGCACGGCATAAATCAAAAATCGATCGTAAATTAACTAATTTTTAAAGAGATAACTTTAAACTTTTACAGTACGATTGCTTAGTGTTATTTCAATGCGCCATTTCAGACAAATTTGCATATATGATTAATATAAAGTGTGGTACACTTGATTAATCACGTTTATTTACCTATCTTGTATGTTTGTATAGATAATCCTACACTCTTCCGGTTGTACATTTGGTGTATAGGACAAATAGCTTTCCATTTATTGTTCTTAAATACCATGTTCTCGATACACTTCGAAATAAGCTGGGACCTAATGGAGAGCGATGTCCAAAGGAAAGTAAATCACGGGAGCTGATAGCAACTTAAACAATCGTTGTCTGTTGTTATAATTGTCAGAATAATATAATATATTATATAGTCAGAAATTCGTTCTCTAAATTAATTTTGTCCTCTGACTAAGGGCAGTTTGTTTAACGAGTAGGAATACAGTATGTTTTTAGCAGTACAGGAAGATTTCTTTCTCAACAGCATTAAAACACCAACAATTGCTGTAGTGTGGTTCTATATTAATTCGTTTTATAGTATAGCCCACAACCGTCGAAACTAACAAATGTACATACCTGCTCTACAACAAAACGCTAAGAAAGTTTCAAGACGAGATGATAAGAGGTTGGACGTGTTTTTAGGGGAGCTCTGCAAAAGTTGACCAGCCGGCTAAGATCAAGGCAAAAGCTACTTTATTTAATCCCAAAGAAGTCACAATGGGTCGTAAAACTAGAAATGCTACCCCAAAGAAAACAAATGGACAGGATTCCGATGATTCAATGTCGAAAAACCAAAGCTACGTGGATGCACGAGAGGGTGTGGCAGATCAAAGGTCCGCCGCCATTGATCAATCCGAGTTGGTGACCAACGTCAACGTCCATGCACAACTAGATCTCCCATCTGCAATCGACTTTCACAAGTTTGAGGGATTCGTGCGTAAGTCTTTATCGGACATACAGATGGCCTTAAATAAGGTAATTACACAACAGCACGATTTTCTTGAGCGTCTAAACTCGGTTGAAAGAAAACAAGCTAACGTTATTCAATGTGTAGAGATGGGCGATAAAGAAGTAAAAATTCTTCAAAACAAACAGATAGACGACTCTCGTAAAACATCTCAATGTGCAAAACAATTAGATCTTCTACGCGAAGAAAACAAAAACTTGAAAAATAAATTACTGTCACTCGAGAGATATAGCCGTGAGTATAACCTGAGATTTGGTGGCGTAGCAGAGAAAAGGGGGGAGGATTGTATAGCAATAGTACGTGACATCATTGTGAAGGATCTAAAGTTGCACGACATTCAGGTTGAAAACGCACATCGTATAGGCAGAATGAAAGAGGGACAAAGACGACACATTATTGCCAAATTTCTACTCCGACCCCAGAGACGAGAGGTTCTTCTGACCGGTAAATCAGCGCTAAAGGACAGGGACATATTTATAACAGAAGACCTTATTGCCGAGGATCGACAACGGAAAAACGAGTTACGCGACATAATGGATAAGTTTTACAGAGAAGGGCGGAAAGTTCGTTTTACAAGAGGAAGACTATTTGTTGATGGACAAGAAATAGGAGAAAGTGAGTGTACCAAATAGTTACTGACACTTAACGTAGGACTATGTAATGGTATAAAGTTTTACGGTAAAAACGATTTTCCTCCACTTGTTTGAAACTATAGGCAATTATCTGACTGACTCTTCCATCAAATGCATGTGATAATTTCATAGCATTTACGAAATATACAGACTTTGATATCACTGTTTCAGTGATAAATAATGACAATCTAATCTCATTGGTAAAACATAATTATCTTTAATTGGATTTCTTATATTTGCTTATTTTATGATACCAACATACGGTCACGTATTGCAGATCCCCTTTTCATATACGTTTCCTCTCCAATCTATAACTGCTCCTTGCATATTATGTGTAGGAAGATAGATGTTTTTATTTGTTTTTTATTGATAGCAGTTATCGTCGATATAACTCCAAGCAAACCTTATATAAGAACAACTTTCATTCATGCTTGTTTCTCAAGCGAAGTTGTAACATTGCTTTTGTTAATAGGACTTGCTTTGAAAGAAGGCAAGGTGCACGGACTAAACACGCTTTCTACTTCATATGGGCTGGGACAACAAATGTACAAGCACCCTGTGGCGAGTGTTCTCGACCAACAAGAACTATGTTATACTGTCAGTGTAAATAATACGTCAATACCCATTATAAAACATAGCTATCTCTTCTCAGGCCCTATAGTTGCACCTTGCTTTCTTACAAATTTAGAATTAAGTCGACCGTATTTCAATATAGTTAGATCAACTGCTTTTATTTTGTTTTATTTGTATGTATTCAAAGAGTACATTCTCTTTAAATATTTTCCACCTACAATTATCCACCACAGTAGACAAAATCACTTTGAGCTAATACCACACATGTACCTAAACAACATTACACACATTAATCGCATCACTTTAAAAACTTATGGCAGGTACTGCTAATGTAATTAATATCGTGACATATAATTGTCGCGGATTAAACAGCAAAGAAAAGAGAAACGACATTTTCAATTATTTTCATGGAAAAAAATATAATATGCTTTGTCTCCAAGACACTCATTTTACGAAAGAAATTGAATCACAAATAAAAGCTGAATGGAGTGGAGACGTTTTATTTAACTCCTTTAACTCCAACTCAAGGGGAATATGTATTTTGTTTAAGAATAATTTTAATTATAAAATTATCTCCTACAAAAATGATTTAAACGGTAATGTACTATATGTAGATTTACTACTTGATGACAAGACTCTAACACTGATTGTCATATACGGACCAAATGATGACTCCCCAGAATTCTTTAAAAATATAACAGACCTCATTGAAGAGTCTGATAGTGACACTTGTATTGTTTGTGGAGATTTCAACTTAGTTTTGAATCCAGACTTAGACACATTTAACTATAAGAACATCAACAATCCCCGAGCCCGTGCTGTAGTATTTGAACTTATGTATACTTGTGGAATGATTGATCCATTCAGAAGCCTTCAACCACAGCTACGGCGCTACTCCTGGAGACGTTCAAATCCTACTAAACAAGCTCGGCTTGACTTTTTTCTAGTTAGTGAAAGTTTTTTCCCTAGCATCTCAAAAGTAAAAATTGAAAATAGCTATAGGTCGGATCATTCCCCCGTGGTTTTATCGATATCAATCAATGAATTTGAACGTGGGAAAGGTTTATGGAAATTTAATAATAGTTTACTCACGGACACGACATATATTAATAAGATAAAGAAATGTATCCGCAATCTCAAACTCCAATATATGCTGCCTGTATATAGTGTCATTGATATAGATACAATAGACAATAGTAAACTACAATTTGTTATATCAGATCAGTTATTTTTAGAAACTCTGCTGATGGAAATACGGGGACAATCAGTGTCGCATGCGTCTTTTAGAAATAGAAATAGGATTAAGGAACAAACAGAGTTAGAGAAGGATATACTTTTTTTAGAACAACAAGATAACCCAGACCAACAAATATTGCGTAGTAAAAAATTAGAGTTAGAAGTTATCAGGAAACACGAAATGAAGGGAATTTTACTGCGCTCGAAAGCAAAGTGGATAGAAGAGGGTGAGAAACCCACCAAATACTTTTGTGCTTTGGAAAAGAGAAATAATACCAGTAAAACTATACCAAAAATAGAAAAAAATAACGGACACATTGTACACGACCAATGGGAGATTTTACAAGAAACGAGGGTATATTATGAAAGCCTATATACTAATTCGAATATAGTACAGTTAAATCTAAAAGAGGAACTAATAGACTTTGAGATTGAAAAACTCTCAAATAGTCAGAAATTAACTTTGCAAGGGGAGATAACCAAATCGGAATTGTCATGCTGCTTGCGTAAAATGAAAAATAACAAGAGCCCTGGGTCGGATGGATTCACATCTGAATTTTTCAAATTTTTTTACAAAGACTTAGGCGACTTTTTACTTAGATCAATAAATGAAGGCTACTCTATTGGCCACCTAACATCAACACAAAAAGAGGCAATAATAACACTGGTACCAAAGGGAGATAAACCCAAACAATTCTTTAAAAATTGGAGACCAATATCCTTATTCAATATTTCTTATAAATTGGCACCCGGGTGCACTGCACAACGGATCAAATCTGTTCTTAATGATTTAATTTCGCCTTGCCAGACAGGTTTTATTCCCGGGAGATTTATAGGCGAAAACATACGTCTGATTTATGACGTGGTTCATTTGTCGGACTCACTAAATATACCAGGGCTTATTCTGCTGATCGATTTTGAAAAAGGGGACCCATTGTCTGCTTGGAGATCAATGTAGGGCTAAATATGTTCGTATAAAGAGCAATATTCGGCGTATATATGTTTAACCTTGGAAATCAACAAAAAATATTTTTTCTACAATTGTTTGACTGCTGTTTTTGTGTGTTGTGTCAATTTTGTTGTAACGTTCTGTTATTTAGAGATAGTTAAACATGCAAAATACTTTTAACATTTAATCCGCTGATCGATCATATTTCATATTTCAAAAAATGATGTATTTTTTAAAAAGGTATCTATAAACAATTTCACAGAATGACAAAAAATAGTATTGTCCCTGAACTAAATTTCTTTATACTTAATGATACACCTTGTGAATCGTTCGTCGATAACTTTATCAAATGCAGTAAACTTGCATGATTGCTTGGTTTGCTGACAGGTCGGATGACTAATTGGATGTCTGATTGACTTACCAAAATTGCAACACGAAGGACAAATTATGCGTGGACGGTAGTTAAAACTTGTAACAGACACACTTTGTGAATGGTTCGCCGATGCATTTGTCCAAATCTCGATTTATTTATTGGTTGGATATACTGTTGTGTGGATGGTTGGGCGATTTATTGATATAGCATAGTAGGTATGCCAAGAACAGATTATGCTTGTCCAGATGCGTGGACAGTAGTTGAGACTTTGAGGAAAACGCTGCAAGACTCTTTTTAATATTTCGCACGGTCAGTAGCTTGGGCGGGTAGGTTGATTAGTCTTATGTCGTGATATGAGTGAAATAATATTCAATACGGCATTAAACCACAACCAACCTGACAAAGCGAAGAAGAGCAACGGTTTCAAAACATTGTCAACAAAACTGGCATGGACCGAGCAAACATAGCACGACCAAGTTAAGTATTTTGACATGTGTATAATCGCAAAAACTGTGCTCGCTTTTCAAATCATACCGGGTGTATCTTAGAGTCAATGTCTCGACGTAGGAAGAAGAATCGATATTATTTTAGAATGTTATTTATGGGTCATGATGTATGTCAGTGTCCAAGGATTGAGGCATAGATCATAAAATACAGCAGAATCTGAATGTAAACCGCTCAATATATATTTTTTGGTTTGGGTTTTAGGTGCTTCTCACCTACCTCTCAATGCGCTCTACATTGTTGATGTCGTGATTTGTGGAAACGGGACACGTTTCGCTTTATTTGTGACTAAATAAAATTGTTCACATCATGACTTAAATGTACTTCGTCTCGATTGGTACTTGGAAGAATTTCAAAAATTGTATCTTCCTTTTTGTCTAAAAACGGTTTTGATACATGTAGTTCTGCTATCTCTGCGTCAAAAAGTTCAAAGTAGTTGACAGCTGTCAAATCGTCGGCCATCTTTTGATGTCGTCTGCTTTTTTACAAACACAAGGTAGTCCGTCAAACTTGTGTCGTCAGAAAAATCGGTGTCCAATATCGTGTGATATTTTACAGTTGTAGTTTGTACGTAATATCGCATGAATGGACGCTTAGGTGTATAATAATGCACGCTATAAGAAACAACAGAAAGACGGTGGTTCTACTGACTAAAGGGTTTATGGAGAGTAAATTGTGCATGTATGAACTGAACATGGCCCGAATGGAAGCTCTTTACAATGGAAGGCAATCGTTAATCGGCGGTCGGAAGTCAGCAGCTGATTCGTTATTCGTTGTTGGTTATTCGAATCACGATTCACGACAAAAAAAAACGGGATTCGTTATTCGAATCACGAATAACGACAAAAAAACGGGATTCGTT
>JAVFBX010229628.1:0-10905 GCA_034783855.1 Mopalia kennerleyi | reverse complement strand
AGTCAATATGAATCAACCTCCCCCCCCCCCCCCAAACACCCCCGCGGGATAGATGGTCTTCCTACGAGGTAGACAGATAATCGATCAATGACAAAAATATACACGCAAAAAGGGCATCACCTGGCTTCTTATAAAATCAGAATTTGCCCTTCTCTCCTCGCCCTCCCCTACAAATATGGGTTGTCCCTAACCAGCACACACACACACACCCATCCCATCCACAGCCCCTGTCCTCTTCTTCCCAGATTTCTTGTCCTGGCGCCGCCACTGGTTAAGTGTCACTTCTATTTAGCATTTAAGTGGCAATGCTCTCTTTTAACCAACAGAGATATTAACAATTTATGAATATTGTGTTTTTATTATATGCTTATAAACAGGTTGATAAGAAACTGCGCCAGGAAGTAAAATTCTACGATGCTTGCAGAGCCAAGGATACCTTTGAAGAGCCACGAGTCTATCCTGTACGAACCGGAACATTTGCTACCTTTAAAGCTCAACGACTTGCCGACAACAAAATGGCGTCTTCATCCCAATATAAAGTGCCGCGTATTCTTAGACAAGATGAGGCAATTATATTCTTTGAAAACAGCAGAGAATAACAGACAGATTGATGAAGCCACAAAATTGAACCACTAATTAATATTCATTCAAGAACATTTTAACAATTATACAGATCAAATGTGACAATTTTGCGCTTTTCCAAACTGAGTAGCTTCAATTTAGCGCAGCTGTAATCAGACATCATTAACGAACATCTTCTGGAGAATAGGGAATACGATATTCTACATTCGATGTGAAGCAAAGATGAGATAATAATTCTTGCTGGAAACAACAGCGAATATGAGATAGGTTGGTGAAATCACAAAATTGAAACACTGATCAATATTTATACAAGAATATTTTTTTCAATTACACTGATCCAATCAGACAGTTTTACAATTTTCCAAACACAGTACTTTCAATTCGTTTCAGCTGTGATGTGGAATACGTATCTTCTAGAGATAATCTAGTTAGCGCAACATTCTAACAAAGTTAGAATCTACCTTTTGTTTACAACTATCTATGCACGCATTTTATTAACAGTACGGTCAAAATTATCGTAAGAAAAAACTTATTAATATCAGAGCTGGGATCAATACCCCAGCTAACAAGCTACGAACCAGTCTAAATAATTAGATAAGTAAATTAAAAAAGAGAGAATGAAAAAATACCTTCAACAATAGAGGAATTTGGCGAAAAGATTTAAATTGGACACTGTTACGGATTCAACTAAAGTTAGAGATGTATGTTTATCATTAAAAATGGTTCTGATGGATCGACTATGACCTCATTACTTAAACGTGTCGTATGCTTTATTTCGAAATCACTTTCAGACATTTTCAATACATTGTGTCTACTTGTAATTGTCCTAAAAAGTTTTAAGGCAGCTAAAATAACCCCTGTATTAAAAAATGGTGACAAGAATGGCATTTCAAATTATCGACCAAGATCTAAATTATTTGGCTTGTCAGTTTTCTTTGATCAATTCCCTGACACCGTCGATCACCGCATATTTCGTGAAAAACATAGAAAGCATTGTACACGTCGTGACGTGATATTAAATTAAAATTGTTTACGATTTAGCTATCCAACAGACATACACATGTTTACTTTAAAAAATATATTATTTATGTCACCTACGGTTCCTACTGGGTCAATTTAATTCCTACTATTTATCAGGAATTTCAGACATTAGATGATTAGAAAATTATTGACAAAATATCGACACATGCCTGGTACAGGGCATCTAAGACTTCGGAAAAAAATTATTCCATTTTCAAGACATGTGCGGGTAGAGTAAAACACGAGGTACCCTTAATCACCTCCAATTTCATCCAAAACAAATTTATGTTTTCTGACAAATGTTGATGCTTTCTAAGTGAAAAATTCATCTTCCGCTTCTCAGCCACAATTTCCAAGTCTTTTAAATAGCTTCTAAAAGAGTCATTGTTGTGACGAATATGGGGGATGAGTTAGGGTATGTATACACTTGGAGAAGAATAGAAAGTTGAGAACGCAGTGTGAACACCAAGATGTGTGAATAAGGTGAGAAGAGTATGGCAGGCGAAGTGTTTCAATATTAAATAAATTATATTTGTTTGAAAAAGTTAATATGTTTGAATAAAAACATAATATATGTTTTAAAATTCTGCATTTGCATTCAACAAATTTATATTTTAATTGTATATTTGTAATTCAGGTTTGAACATTTTGCATTTGCATTCAACACATTTATATATATGTATTGTCTACATTTATATTTGTTCATGAATTTACATATTTATTGTCCACATTTTATATTTGTTCGTGAAACAGTTGTAAAATTGCATTCTGGGATATATCATAATTTAACCGAAGACATTCGTAAGGTGAGATTTCATTGGATGACTGATTCTGTCAAATCCGATAGCCCTGAGAAACTGTGACCGCACTGTCTGTAAACTTAAAGTTCGGTTAATGAGCGTAATTTTTGTAATTTGTCCCTGTGAATGCCAAGCCACAGTGACAAATTCGCCTGTCATTGTAAGACTGCAACACGTGGTGTTGGGATCAAACGCGCCACTTATAGCACAGGCTGAATAATATAATCCAATGACATTTCGCGTAATGTATATCAATGGCTGAAACATAAGGATATCCCATAATGCACCTTTGCAATAAATATATTTAAGTTCGTTTGGAAGACAAATAAAAATTCATGCATATAAATCCAAATCATCGCATACGTATAAAAACTTTTACAACAAATGTATAAAAAATATTGCACATATATTTCAAATACAGAATATAAATAAAACTATATGCAATGAAAACTATCAATTATGTACAAGAAATGTATATTTTAATTAAAAAAAGTAACTATAGCATATTGAAACACTTTGCCTGCCATAGAAGAGTTAAGAATGGAATTATGTACAACTGTTTACCCTTGAAGACCGATTTTATTGATATGCAGATGTGCAGTCGCATTTAAAGGTTAAATACAGGGGCTGTCCATACACGAAAGTCCAGAGAGAGCTTATTGGTCTCAAGTCATGAACTTTGACATGTTTAAATACGAAAAAATTATCTCCTTTTTCTGTAAAAACAACTTAGGTTTTTAATTGAACATACATTATTATATCTTCGGATGTACGAAACAAAATTTAATAAATTTAAGTAGGCGAGTATGAGTTTTATGAGTAAACTGAAGTAGAAATAATAATGCATTCCCCTAGCGGTGGATGGAAGAATGAAATGTGTCATGTGATAGGGCTTTGGTGGTAGCCCATGCCCACTAAGTTTGGTGATCCTAGCTCTATTATTAAGCGAATAACAGTCCAGTCTGTTATTCGAGTCTGTTATTCAAACAGCGCCCCCTAGCGGTGGATGGAAGAATTAAATGTGTCATGTGATAGGGCTTTGGTCGTAGTCCATGCCCACCAAGTTTGGAGATCCTAGCTATATTATTAATCGAATAACAGTCCAGTCTGTTATTCGAGACTGTTATTCCAACAGCGCCCCCTAGCGGTGGCTGAAGAAATTAAATGTGTCACATGATAGGGTATTGGTCGTAGTCCATGTCCACCAAGTTTGGAGATCCTAGCTCTATTATTAACCGAATAACAGACCAGCAAAAATAATGAATGCTCCCTGTCGAATATCGAACTACAGACTACGAACTACAGACCAACTTATCACACGTCAAACGTTAACGTTTCGGCTTATGGCAAATTAATTGTGGTCTCTGATCCAACAATTGGTTAATATCTAGATGCAGCGTTCTGTATCTGTAACTTGGTTATTTCAAGAGTTTAAATTACCGGCTAATATAGGTTCAATTAGCTCTGGCCAAAAATACTTAATATACTGATCTTCCGGACACATTTTAAATGTCAAAAACACAGAAATACGGGTACAGATATATGTTGCTAACCCACCATTATTCTCTCTTCCACCCGTACTGGATGTATTGACTTGAAATTTAAGTAAACGGTTCTGTAACTTCCACTTATTAGGCATGTTTACATAATAAACGGATGCAGAATTTATTCGATTGGGATATTAAAGCTGTCTTAGACCGGTAATTCCAGATTTAACTTTATACTTAAATTCCACTGTAAGGCAATTACATCAATAGAAGCGCCCAAACTCAGAAGCTAGATTAGATCTACATATAGAGACAATAGAATATCGGCCTGGCCTTGATCGGCTTTCAATAAGATATTGACCAGGTCATTACTTCTGTCTTTACCAAGATGAGCTTATCGGTGCAAGTAGGTCCACGTCTGTGTCAATATGCCATGTAATCGACAAATCCCCATGCTGCAAAAGACTTCTACTTAAGAATCCCGACAAATATTTTCTAATATATATGAATATATGCCAAATAAAATGAAGGTTAATTCCAGTCTGTTGAAAATAATATTATTTGAATTTATCAATACATCTCTTTACGCCAAAGTGACACAGTGAGTCATTTCTTGTAAATCACCTTTGATCAGATCCAATTGCTAAATATTTATATAAGTTATATTTAGCGTCTCAAACTACAAGTCACGCTAAACGCTCGTCATGTTTTCTTTATGTAAGCGTTATGAAATATTGATTTTGGTTGAATTTTCGCCAAAGTCTCCATTGTGTAATTTCGCTTTTACCAATAGAATGATAGATGGGTGTACAGTGTAGAGCCATTGTAGGTCATAACCATAGCAACACTGACACAAACACACCGAGTCAGTTCTCTGAAATAACATTTGATCACATTTTGTAAATCTTGTTAGACTGGATTAGTTATATCTAGTTTATATAAAACTGCAGATTAAGCTACACGCCATTCACCTCAAGTATATAAACGGTAAGCTATTCTGATATTCTTCAAATATATATATTGTTTCAAAGTAAAGAAATTTGTACATGTTGTGCAAGAATAGGATAGTTTCCAATCAAAAAAAGCATATAAGGTACCGGTAATAAAGTCTTATAAAATGTTAACATCTAAGTAAAAAGTTAATGGTCGGTTATGGTCTATAATTGTTCTGCATATCTGTCACAATGGGATTTATGATTGACCATCTCTGTTGGGGCAGGTACAGCCAAACCAATTATTTTCCTACACTCTTAGAAAAACATGTCTCTATTGGAACCCTTTAAGGTTTTTCAGTCCTGGCTCTGGTGGAACCCTATTGGTTCTGTATGGAACCCTCACAACAGCTGTTCACAAGAACTGATTTTGTCGTAATGATTCCATAAAGAACCAGCCTGGTTCCATGTAGAACCCCCCTCTTTTCTAAAGAACCCTCAAAGAACCATTATTATAACCATTAGTCGAGATAATAAAACATGAACAAAGAGGTTCAGGCGCCGTGTTTTTCATTGTTTATTTTTATTTGAATAAATTGTTCAAGAAATTATAAAAACAGAGAATCTACAGTGTTCCAATTTTTTTAAAAACTTGAATAGGTTTTTTGTTTGTTAAGGTCTTGCTGGACCCATTGGTAGATTTTCAGAACACCCGTTGTATTAAGAATATTATGCAAAAGAGTATAAATCTGATCCATATATATGTATATATTTTTGGAAAGCTTGAATACTCAGGATGGCATAAGTGTAAATTTTGTGAAAATTCAATAAGTATTTTTTTAAAATATTGCAAAATGGGTAAATGTCAACTGAAAGACGTAGATTGCATATTTCAAGGTTTATTTCTCGAAGTGCAATAACGATAGGACTCAATAGATTATAGTTGACCTAGTAGAATAATGCTTGAACTATAGAAAACGATGCCTAGTTTTAGATCGATAACAGTGGATTGTTTTGTCTATCTCACCTTGGAAAGTCTTATAAAAATGTGAAATAAAACTTTCAGAACACATTTTTGTAAAAAATCAAAGACAAACTTCTAACAAACTGTTTACTAGATCACATTGCGTTTTTTACAATGGTACAAAGTTTCTAAAATGAATATTTTTTAGATATACACCATCGAAAATGTAGGACCTGCTAGAAAAAGGCAATTAAAGTTTTGCCACTTGGATGATCAATGGAAAACTAAATTATAGGTTCAAATTTTAACTGTTTGTAATTTGAATTTCGAATTATTTTTTTTCCACCTACATATAGTTTGAATACCTAACTTTTTATTAAAGGGATGGAAAAAAAATTGGTTCATATTAAGCACTACGGGTGCAGCAAGACCTTAAGACGTGTGCTTAATTACTGATATGGTGGGCTCCAATTATTTGTGTATTTATCGTGACAATAATTTCACTCTGCATATAATTTTTCGGACCGTTTTGAATTGAACAATAAATTATTTATATAAAAATATTGTAGCTTTTTTTCGAAATTAGCTGAAAGTCCGACCACTATGTTACAAACGATCAGTATTTTTTATGAGGGATGTTATATAGTCTGCATAATGAAGTGCCAATGAAACAAATTAGATAAATTCTAAGCTACTTATCCTCAAAGTATTTCAGTTCTGTCAAAATGAAAGATGCTATGATATGTAATTTTGTAAAACAGACCCTTGGATCGACTTGAATAAAAAATATGTGTATTTGTTTTTTGATACATTGATAACACTAACACAGGGATGTTGATTTTCAGAAACAAGTTTGTGAGTATATATTTATGTCGAGTTAATAAGTATAACCTGGGATAACAGTATACAGGGATATGAAACAGAACAGCAAGCTTAAACCTTGAATTGCCGATGAAATCACGAAATCTCTTGCAGCGCGCAGGAACTGGCGAGATGCGTAAACAGTTTGCAAGCGAAGAAGACACTGTGTAGAGCGAAACATTACTTGATTTTACTCGTTAACATTTCCATTTTACAGCTGCTTTCAGAAATGAAAGGACTTCATATAAAGGACTCTCTTTAATTCGATAGTATTATTATAACTCAGAGAGAGTGCATTTGGGTCACAAAACAATCCGATGATGGGCTAGAGAAACTTTTTTTCGCGGATAAAAAAAAATACGGCCGATTGAAGGAAGAGAAGGCGTTCGTGACTATTTTTGGTGTTGCAAACCGCTATGGCAGTTTATCATTCACCCCCTTGTCAACCATGTAAATCCGTCAAAGAGATGTTAATGCTTATCAAGTTTTATTTACAATTCAGATAAAGAATAATTTGACATTTTTTGTACATTGCAAAAACGGCGAAAATCAAGCAAAACGTACATTTAAATATTTTTGGTTTATTTTTGTCAAAGTCATTGGTGGTGTGAATGGATTCAATTATACTTGTTTCCCCCCCTAACGGACATTGAATATCAATAGAGGATAAGTTAATGCTCTTTGTTATATACTCACATGTCGTGTATGTAAAAAATATTAGTTTTTACGGACCTTTAAAACAACCAAAATAAATCGCGAAGGAGGGAGACTCTCATGAGCTATCTATCACCATAGTAATGCACATGCCCATTGGCAACTGTAAAGCTCACCAGTTTCCGGTCTCTTTACGGAAACGGACGAACGAGAACAATACCTATTACTTGATTTTTGTGTGGATTGGGCCTGGCTACGGCCGAGCTCCATAGTCATGTATACTGTAATCCCAGGTAGAACTAACAAAAATAAATGTGTTCGCGCACAGGTATTTTTCTTAAAGGGGGTATTTCTTCGGTGGGAGTGGCGAGTCCGGATTGACATCTCGAGAGGCAATATAAATTGACATGAATATATATGACATTGCAAATATGTTGTATACATGAGTGAATATTAAGCATAGACATTTACGCGCGAGTTTATCAGCTAACCATACTAATAGTGCTATATGGTAAACACTCGATTTCAGTTCCACTGACACGTTATGTGTTTTTCTTAATATGCATTAGTTCAATTTTTAACGGACCACAATATCATCATATTTGTAGTAAAACAGAAATGACAACAGTCCATCCTGAACAGCCTGGTCCACCGCCACCAGAAAACGGACAACCACCACCAGAAAACGGACAACCACCACCACAATTTGGACAACCACCACCACCACAATTTGGACAACCACCGCCACAATTTGGACAACCACCACCACATTATGGACAACCACCTGTACAGTATGGACAACCAATCATGCAACAACCTACAACAGTAACTTTGCTCATTTACTTCCTCAAATTATTAGAAGCGTAATCTTGAAATAGCACTAATCCAGTCGGTTTTAAAATGAGTCGAATTGTTAATTCCCTGAAACTGATTTTAATCAGGAAAACAAAACCAGAAAGGAGAAACTATAAGCCGTTGAGAAGAAGCACAATGATAGCATTAAAACTGCAACTGAGAGCAAACGAACGACTGCGATAAATAAACACATGAATAAATGCATTTTACAACCACCAAGTACCATCTACAGCTTTTAAACGCAGACCGTCTGTGTGGGATGAACTGGAGCACTAACTCTTCCATGCGGAAGTCACGGTCTCTATTCTAAGCAATAGTTATAGACAAATCGAGCTGCTTAAAAATGTTTAAATGTGTGATGCGGGTCAACATAAAATTAAATAAATTTTAAAATTAGAAAAAATAAATTTGAAAGAAACTTTAAAAAGAAGCGCATTGATCTACAGTTGAAAGACTCGTTACTTAGTCTCGGTGTACTTACACAGTTGTTATTTTCTGAACAACGACGGTGAACGACCGCACAATTTGAGGTATTTGACCGATTATCCTTACAAACCATAGCCCTGCTTTATCACCTAGCCGAGTATACCCTCTGTCATGGAGGTAAGACGGCGACGGTTTAAATCATCTGGAGTACATGATAGTTGAATATTTTAGACTATTGCCAAAAATTAATAATTTTGCAGCCCAATGAATGTTTTAATGGAGTTTATACTTTTATCTGTTTTGTTACTTACCATAGGTAATAACGTAGCAACAACATGGAAAGTTTAATAGCAACTGTCACATTGAAACTGGGTTTTCATAACAATAGATAGAACTAGTGTTAAAATTATTTGAGAACGTTCTGCAAGGCTAGAAATGTACTAATGTGCAACTCAGTTTTCTTAAATTGGTCGTCTTAAAAAGTTCGAGTGAACTAGACGCTTCTTGCGGATAGTCGTTTAAAAAATATTTCAACTCTAAGACGGACATATTTAATTACAAATAAATATAACGACAAGATCTCCTTGAAGAATTACACAATCCTAAAGAAGATTTTATTTTACAGACAAATACCACCATAATTATGCAGCAGCCTGTTGTCGCTGTACCCACGTCACGGTCCTGGAAATCGGGGATATGTGGCTGTTTTGACGACTTTAGTTCATGTAAGTAAATATACCTGTGTGGATTTGTTTTAAAAAAGCTTATAAAAACATTCCGTAAACACTTTATAAAACTACATATTTTGATATAATGAATAAATAAGTAAATAAATACGAAAATAACTGAATAAATAAATAAATAAATAAACAAATGAATGAATGAATGAATGAATGAATGAATGAATGAATGAATGAATGAATGAATGAATAAATAAATGAATGAATGAACGAACGAATGAATGAATGAATGATTGAATGAATGATTGAATGAATGAATGAATGAATGAATGAATGAATGAATGAATGAATGAATGAATGAATGAATGAATGAATGAATGAATAAATAAATACATAAACACATAAATAAATGAATAAATGAATGAATGAAGGAATGAAGGAATGAAGGAATGAAGGAATGAATGAAAGAAATAAAATAAAAAGTAGAATAAAATAAATGAAAGTAAAGCAAAGCAAATCAACCTAGCGAAATCAATCTTTGACAACGATCTATCGAGGACACATTTGTTTTGAAAATCAAAGCCGTTTGTTGTATGTTAATACAAAGGCATAGTGGCTTGAGTGGGTTTCTGGCGGACCCTTTGTAGCAGAGAATTTATCTGACAGGGCCCATTCAGTCATTTGTTTGATATGCCAGTTTACTTTAAACTGGATTCTCCTTTGTGACCTCCTATCTTTGATCTAGGGCATTGTTTGCGTAGATTTCAGGACCCCAGGGGCCACATCTGCAGACATCCCCCCAGACGTCCATATCTGTATAGGTTGCAACATGCATGCTGTTGAGGTCAGATATTGGCACGTTTGGCAGTTTGTAGAATATTTGTATTCTCCGCAGTCCTCGAAAATCATGTCATACATGAATCATCGTCTGTGAGAAAAGCTACACCTTTTTTTCTAGAATTGTTTGTATTGTAAATTGGAGATGGTCGGCTGAACGAAATGATAAACATTAAATCAATTACCTCTCAGTAAATGTATTATTCAAACCATAGTTCCCGCACGCTCCCCCTTTTGTTCATGCGGGGACACGCTCAGAGTTAATACCATGAATACATTTGGTTTCCTTTAGATATTTTATATTGTTATACCTCATGTAAACTTGTTTTGTTCTGGTTGGTCGATAACACGTCACGTGACATTAAACAAAACACGACTTGTCCGGATTTCTGCCGATGTGCAATAATAATAATGCGCACGCTGGAGAATGGGGCATTGGAAATAATTGTTCTGCCCGTCAAAGTTAGTTCGTCTTCGTTTCCATGAAATCTTTGGCCAGTAAAGCAGATGTCCATCCCCTCCCTTGAAAAGGTTCTGTCGTAACACGGTAACACAGAGGTGAAAATGTTATTTTGTAAAGCAGAGGTTTGCCTTGTTTCACAGAGGATTTCACTGGTCCATTTCGCTAACGTTAACCACTGATATAATTAGCTACTGAGTTGGAGGCTCTCTACAATTGATATCATCTCGCGCTTCGCTTCAGTTTCAATGAAATATAATTTGGTCATTGATCAATCTAATTAAAATCAGATCTCAAAAATGCTCCCCGGGTTTTGTTTGTCGCTACATTGAGATCTAAGGCAAACA
>JAVFBX010229617.1:0-10906 GCA_034783855.1 Mopalia kennerleyi | reverse complement strand
GTATTGGATGAACGTACAGTAGATGCGTGTCTATTGGCACAATATATTACAACGTCGATAAGCCCTACTCGTAGTGTTAGACAATCGGAAGATTACGCTCTTATAACCAGCGGTCGACCGCATCCCAGTTTTGATGTTATAACCAGCGGTCGACCAATACCCGTATCTCGCAACGTTAATTTTTCAAATCGAATTTTTTGAAACAGTCTCTCGTCGAAGATGTCTGTTCTACATAAGTCTAACAAAATTGCGTCTGAAACAAATGAACTTATTAAGACTTCCTCGGTTTATGAATTTGAATATTTTTGATTTATTGTATTGTCTCAAGCTTAAAATAAGGCCTACTATATAAATACACAAATACATGGGAATATATTTTATATACGTGATCAATGTTGGCCTACAACCTATAAATGGAATGTATATATATCGACCCTTGTAGGCCCTTTGTGCACAGTTTAATAAGGCCTACATGTATTTTATACCGAATTATATTATTTGAAATTTTTTTTAAGCGTACGATATGTACAGTCCATACAGGGGCCACGTGATGGATGTTTACCATCATTGTATATAACGTCTGGTTCTAACATCACCTTACGGGGTTTTAACATACATCGGAGTGTTTTGGTAGCATGCAAGTAACGGGAGTTAGAATTGGCCGGCGTTATGGTTTGATTTCATCAAATCTATGTATTTTTATTCTGATGATGCTGACGAGCGTGCCCAAGTGACTAGACCAACTAAAGAAATTGTGTTTGATGCTAAAAGCTAACTCCGAGCATCTTATCCATCTGATTGGTTAACGTCGTTTCATGTAATATCTGAAATCTTTAGTCGTTCAAGCAGCGCGACATCAAGAGAGATACGGATATTGATCTACCACTGGTTATACGAGCGTATCGGAAGATCGGCTGTTAGGTAAATCTGCTGAAAAACGTGCAGTGTTTTACCTTTATTCATTTTCAGGAGCCAAGGTTAAAACTTGTGTGTATTAACCTTGGCACATTATAAACCTATATCGTTTTATCCGAGCTGAATAAGGGCACATAAGCTTGTCTCAACTGGTGTTTTCTCCTAAATCCACCGGCCAATGGAATGAGCTCATTCGACGACAGTGGGAGTCTTCACCCGATGGGAAAATAATTACGAAAAACAGTGCTCGAAATCAACTTATAAAGATGATCTAGAGCAGGTTTCCTGTCCTTGAAGTCTCATTTTGTAACAATCATATAGCATTTAGCTATTCAATGCAGACTGGCTGTAGAGCATGGAAGTAAGACGTCTACGGTTTTAATCAAATGTTGGAGTCTGAAATGTTTAAATAGAACTATCAAAACAAATACACGTGACTGTTGTGCGATTGGTGTCGCAAGTAAGTTGGGGTCCCACGAATTTGGGTGTATGCTGCCAATAGAAATCCAGTTTACGATGTCAGAATACAACTAAGCAGCGATATGTCATATGATCTCCCTATAGCAATATCTATATAGAGATACCATTTGTTCGGACGATGACCTTAAATGTTAAAGTGAATAACAGAGTATATATGGAGAGATTCTCCGCCAATGAAACCTACACATCGCAAGTCGTTGTTGCGCAAATGGCAGGATGATTGTTGGAGGAACATTGCTTTTCTGGCAGAGCATAAACAATTCATATATCATATTTGTGTCAATGAAAATATTTTATAATACGAACCACATCGATATCAACCAGCATGCACTGTATAGGGCGTTGTTAATCAATGGTTCTTATACATACATTAATATGTTATTTACGTAAAACAAAAAAACAATTTTAACAGTTTTTGTTTCTAATTTAACATATTTCTGCTATTGAGGAAACAAAACAAAGCTCTGGATCTGAGCAGCTCGGTCCCATCCTACATGTAATAGATAATGTTTTATAGCTGTGAGTTTATATGTTGGTACTCTGGAGACCCCTCAGTCGGTAAAGTATACCCTACAGTTTGAATGAGCTCACAATTGACATTTCTTTGGAACACGTTCAAATCATTTTGGAGGCGAGCCAGTACTTGAACATTTCGTGAACAATTCCAGTTGAACATTTTCCATCTTGGGCAATAGTGGATTCCCGTAGGATTATATATCGTAGTTTAGTTATAATACAAATACAGTTATGACCAAACAAGTTGGATGAACGGAAATATTAAGTATGAAAACAGACTTGTCAATAAAATTTAGCTAGGTCAACAGAAAATAATTCGTCATGTTACCTCCTTACACTATCTTGGCAGTGCAGCGGGCTATTTGTATTATTCGTAATTTGATCCATCTAAAAAAAAAGTACTGCTCGAAAGGGGGCCCGTCTGTTTCGTTTCGAAAAGATGGGATGATCGATTGTCAATGCTATTTAAAACGATTGATTGTTTAATGTGTTACGCCAGATTCGGTCGTACTTTTATTGGAGCATATTTAAACAGAACTTGATTGAGAAAGATCTCAGAAGTAAATGGTTGTATGCATTCATAAAAAGTACAAACAAATTTGGATTTAAATATGGGGTGTACATTTATGGATATATAGCCATATGTATTTTTTGCATTTTAGTATATGTCTCGACAAAATGTCTAAGGTACAATGGCAGGCCTATAAATGACAATACAAATGAATGAAGTCAAAACTACGGGTTAAGTGCATATCACAAATGTGCAACACAAACCCTTACATGATTATAACATTAATAACATTTGGTAAGCCAATATTATTTTGACTTTAGCTATGGTCTAGCAAATTTGTTAATGTTGTGTGCTTGTGTACAGGTCATACATGTTCGCTTGCGTTTTCAATATACATTTCATATGATTAAGAGAAATTGTACTCCCACACGAGAGTTGTATCAATAATTTAAGATAGTTTATACCAAAAAGAGTGATAGCTTTTCCTTGGTGACTCCTTAGCCATGGATGCACTTCTTGTTCACAGCATGTGTTAAGTGGACCCATGAAGGAAACATCTAGTGGTTACAATCTATGTGATGTTTGTGGCGGGATTATCAGGACATGAACATGATTCTTCGTTAATATTTCTGACTTTAACCAGTCAGATGGGTGACACTCAGTAACTGTTGTACCTGAAAAGGTGCACAGAGCTAACACAATGGTAAACTAAAGGGTATCAAATTCCTTGATTACACCACTCGCGAGTGTGTAATAAGCCTTGTATCAAAGTGAAACACGCTCGGGTCAAAGCGGAAAAATGTTTCCCTTTTCCCATCCACCCTGCCCCGCGTTACAGACTTTTTATTTTAATCATGATTTACGAGCCATGCTTTCACTTACTTTTCAAATGTCATTGTGTTTGAGAAACAATTGAGGCTTGCATTAATTGATATCATAAACATATCAACTCAGCAAGTATTTGTCAATTTAGCAGTAGGTTTGCATATGAAAATTATTGGTTTCAAAGATGCAAAATTTAAGTTTGTGACAGGAAAGCATAAGTTGGAGTCTCCACAAAAAGGCGCATGGTCAAATCAATAGACATTGATCTGGTCACCTTATGCATCAATTGACGGAGATATGAAAGTATGCCCTCGTGTGATTTAGAAACAGTTTGACTTTGCCCCACGTTCCACTTTGTCCCATGTTTCCCTACATAGACACCCTTTAATCAAAATATAGTCCAACCAGCTTTCATTTTAATTCAATACATATTTATTTGTGATTTTCTGACATAGGTCAAAAAAATCAATTAGAAAACTCAGTGTTATAGTTCTTTGTTCTTTTCTATAAGCTTTGGCACGTCGATCGACAGATAGCATATGTTGTTGTTATTGTCGCCGCACACTGAGACATTGTGATTCCGTTTGGAACATTTTCACATTAATATAATTGAAATTAGACAAAAACGCTCAGTAACAATCATGTGTAGGGACATTGTAGCTGTCACGTCTGCAAGTCCAAATGGTACCATTAACAAATTACACGCCATCACGGAAACCTCCTAACCCAACTCGGAGAAGTCCGGACCGGTTCTTTAAAGAGAAGCAACAAGGTGTCTGCGGAGTGGTATTTATTTTCAACTTTGATAAATTATTGAGTCTTATGAAGTCAAACGACTATTGCATAAGACAAATATATAACATTTGCTTAAACAATTGCTTGCTGGACATGTTTGCACTTTGCCCCTTGTGTAATTGCAATAGTATCATTTTTTGGATTACGCAACAAAAGTGGCATATATATCCAAATACTGAACAAACATTTTTACAAACTATGGGAAGAAATCTCCTCAAAAAAGTTCTTATTTATATCCTACCACAATAGCATATCTTGAAAACTTTGAATTGCATTATGTGTTTTGTCGTACCAGCGTGAAGACGTTAGAGTGTATAACTTATTATATAGAGAATATTACACAGTAAAATTTTAAATCCATGTATATTTATTTAGTGATTGGTTGAAAGGGTAAACCACAAAAATTCACCAGACCAAATTTGTTATGGTATGTGTAACTTTCTATTTATTATTTACATCAACAAGAAACTCGTATTTTCCACTAATTCCCAGATTAGCTGTGATCACGACAATGGGATTCCTACGCTTACACTTTTTAAACCAGTGATTTACCAATGAAGTTTCCTTAAAAGGAGATGAGTTTTTGCTACTCTATAAGATTGCTTTTTCTTATGTGTTTGCCAAGTCGCGATGACATAAACTTTATCTGTCCTCTACTCGCCAGCGGAACTAGTTTATGCTAGGGAAGTTACATATATTCTGCGATTCGTTTATGTCCTGACGTATCAACAATGTTTAGGATCGATAGTTGCTATGATTGGAAAAGAATCAATGCGACTTTTCTTGATTTTGCTGTTTATATATGAACCCATATCCTCAATTTCCGGGACATTTGTCTTTTCGCTTTAAAATAAATTTCTGAATTCTGAATAGAACGCAACACATTGGACTTGTCCATGTCTGTGAATCTGGAAGAGCCGACGTCAAAGTTCAGAGTGAATGACAAGTTTTGTAACATTGCAATTACATATAACTTTGATGTAGGGAGACAATCACGATATTTTATTCGTATATATTCTTAGTTCTACAAAAGTTGTGGGGAGTTTTTAAGCACTAACACAGAAAGCAAACTAACAGTGTTGGAAACATCGAAACCCTTTTGGATTTGTTTCTATAGAAGTGCTAAATAGCGCACATAGTTGTATGGCAAGATTTGAAAAACATCCTTCATCAGTAAAGGTAAACACACCACTCTGGCATATTGCTTTGATATTGTTTGGCAAACTGTCGCCATTGTTGAATAAATAGTGGCGATGTCGTCAAAGTAAACGCCCGTGTCCTACCAAATATTGATTTCCCATTGATTTGCTTTCGGCGTCTTGCTGGTTTGAACAAGTATTGTGTCTATATTGTTAAGAAGCGACAGCAAGATTTTTTAAAGCTGCTGCCCTTAGCCAGACAGCGTTTAGCAGTAGAAGGTAATCAATTCTGATACGGAAAGTATAGGCTTGTTGGCGGACTGTAGCTGGTAACCTAATAGTATTTCGCCCATGCATCATATCTATGAAGCCATTAGTTAACGACTTTGGTGAATAAACCCGATGCAATATATCACCAGGTACAATAAAGATGTTATGCTGTGTGCTCTTTATCAGATTATCAATTTAACTTGTCATTCCTGAGCGTGATTATATATGACGCAATGATTGGAGCTGATAAGATCAGTCTTTTACAATCCAAAGTCAAATCCAAAGTTATCTTTTTCGACACACCCAAACAGGGTCAACTCAACCTGCCAGGATAAGGCAATTCAATACCGAAAAAAACTATTTAAAAAATTAACAAGTGATCAGAAAAAGTATGAAACTTCATTGAAAGCTTTTAAACAAGTTATCCAACAACTATAAGAGTCTGGACGTCAGAGAATAGAATGCTGTTACACGGCACATCCCAATATATTGCTTAAATCATTCCATGCAAGACATTCCGCTTACTCACCCAAAATTGTCTTTGCATCACGTTTAATTACAAAATAAACACGTAACGAAAATTACACTAGCGTTTGTAAGCAGTGGAAAATAAATTAAATTAAAAGGGTCAAGATAATGTCTAGCTTGGGAGTTTTAAGTTTAATTTGCTCATTAGTTTTGATTTAAAGTGTGTGTGGGAACGGGGATCAGATGGGATTATTTTCGACACTTTACTATTGATAACTAGTTTGAATGTTTTGATGGTATTATTGATATTCTTAATTACCAGCTTTAAAATGTCAAATAATTTGAGAGTGAAACTTTATGTTTTGTACATCGGATATCCGGATTATTTTGCCCGCCAACGACATGAAGAAAAATGTAAGTTTACAAAGCAAGATGGAACAAACTTTAAACCAGGGGCCGGGGGTGTGGGGGTGGGGAGGGGGCGGGTGGGGGGGCGTAGCTCGGTTGTATCAGTGTCATGCTATCACACCATTTGTTACACTCACAATATTCCAATTAACTACCGATGGAAAATGAAAATATCCTTAAGTGTACATGAAATATCGATAAGTCTATACATGTGATAACTATAAGTGCACATTAGCCATGCCTACAAGGAATATAATAGTCATACAGAATTTGAAACCCCATAGACAGCTAGCATTATTCCCACCGATGAGTTTAACAAAGTAAAGTCAACTTCCAACTCCAATAAAAGATACACATTGGGATAAAAAAAAGGCGTAAGATCTGAAAAAGATTTGTTTGTAAATACAGATCATTTTATGTCTTGCGAAACATTTTAATATAACTTCTCAATTCAATTGAACATTTTCACAGACAAAACAAAGCAATTACTTTGCTAAATATGGAAATGGCCCCCATATGCCCACAGCCCAATGAATATTTATTAAAATGCAGATAAGGATATAGAGACTTCTATTTAAATTTTGTTAGCAAAGAATTATTTAAGAGTAATCGACAATTCAAGTGGGAGTCAATCCTTGAGACAAAATATGAATGCAAAGAATGGCAACAATTCTTTCTAATATCAACGTAAGAGACGAGGTGGAAATGGTTTCCGTACCAACTTCTGATAAATTTTCTTACAACAAATGTATCTGCTAACAGGGTAGACAATACTGTGTGCAAAATGTGCACATTCTGTAAATTAGAAGACGAGACGATATATCTTCTGCTATGGGACTGCCCTATGGTTAGTTCCATTTGATTAATGTTAATAGAAACGTGGCTATGGAGTGTAAATGTAACTATCAAATTTACTGCCGAAAAGGTCATTTTAGGTTAGCCAAAAAACCGTTATAGGCCTTTAGATTATTGTATTGTGGGTACCAAATTGTTCATGTATAAAATGAAAGTTAACAATCAATTACGTTTAGTCATGAACCGCCAGATATTCAAGATAAGTATATTCGTTACAAACATGGGGAATGGCGGACTCTTGACAAATGTTGGTACTCATTGCATCACCTTTTCAATGTGCTGTAAAAACATAACATTTAAGTGGACCATACTTACCAGTGCAGAGTTAGAAGTGGGGAATACGTCGAAATATAAGTCAAATACTCTTGCGTTCGAACTTAAACACCAATCAAACAAACAAGACAGCTAAGTGTAATTATGTCCAGTGAAGGGCCCGTGTCGGGACTTAGTGGATAGCACGTCTAACTGCTTATCCTTCTTTGAAGTGATGCGCAATTTAGACCCCCACCAAACATGATATAGTGGAGTGCCTGAGGAAGGCTTCGCCGCCGCCTGGCGGTAGCAGAATTGACAGCTAACATCGTAGATTAACATTCAAAGCTAGCATGTTTTTTATTCTACTTAGAGTGGGCACAACTGATAACTCCGGCAATCGACATTAATCTAATTCAGCTTGGATTTACCTGGGTATAAATACACACCTGCTGCAGACAGGTGACTGTACCAGGCACCATTCTTATGGCATTTTGTAAACGTAAGCAGATCGTCTTTAAACTAGAGTTTATCGCAAAAATGCCACAACCTGATGACAAGCATGGTCGTTTATTTCAGCTATCTCCGTCTACGTAGTTAAATGGTGCTGCCGTTCAATTGAACGAGTTATGCTATTTAAGTTACTCTGACACATGGTGGTATAGATATTTAGTGTGGGTTTGAAAATGTCAACAGTCATTCTGTAAATGGAGAGCCACTTACAAACGACATACGAACGGATTGACTTGCAGTAATCAATTTACCAGATAACGACTGTGCCGTTACATACAGCTAAGCTGATAATTTGAGTCGTTATTCCGGCACCACTTGTCATACACTGGTTTAATATCACTGCCGGAAAATGATCTCACAATCAGAAACTGACAGCCAAGAAGCTCTATAGGTGAACCATTGCACTTTACAATAATCGCTCCAGCTTCAACGTACATCTTTCTATATCGATAGCCATTTTGAACTCGCACCAGAGAAACTTTTAAACAGTTTGAAACTTACTGTTATATCTGTATAACGACGGATATTACTGTAGTTATCTGCATAGTTACAGATTAATTCAATGGTATTCGATCTACAGAAATCAGCAGTTAATACTTTGTTCACATTGGATTGTTGTATGACTGATTATTGGTTTTCACCACATTCAGCGGTACCTCAGCTACACTGTGTCGACAATGCACTGTCAATTCTTTCTCTTTTTATTATTATTTTTTTTCTTCAGTTGGGAACCTTCCTCTGAGTTCCTTGCGAGCATGCTATATTGTCATAAACATAACTTTAACTCCTTTATTAAGAAAGAATCCTTCTGCAGACATTTGTGTTAATAAAGCAAAAGTGTGTTTTATGATGGTTATCAAGTTTAAGCACCAACTTCAATCATTTCAAGCATGAGTAGTTGCATCATCATTTTAAAAACAATTTTTAAAAATGAGTGTTGTAGTTTTGTGCATAATTAAAATGTAAAAAACAAATTTTAACTGCTCGTATCAAATCGGGGCGAAAGTAATAGTACCTGAGAACCATGCTGAATTAGTACAAGGAAATAATGCCATTGAAAGCTTTTAACGCACACGACATTAGTCGACCGGCACCGTCTGAAGTAGACCGTTAACATAGCTTCTTTGATGTCAATCCAGTTGAGGCCTTTGACACGTTAAGATATTGATCAAATAGTAAGCTGAAGACAGGAGTTAAAATAAACCACGTGTGATCCATAAAAGACTTTGAGCGTACCTTTCATGATTTGTTTTTAAAACAAGCAAATATTAGCCAGGGCAAAATGTGCTTAAAAAGGGAACACAAACAAAAGGGGTTGTGATGGAAGGCAAACATGTCGATCCGGCATAGCGCTTTGATGCTGTTTGCAAGGTGATGTATTTGTTTGAGTGGTTCATCGGTGTCCTCAACACAACTACCGGGATCACAGAAAATAACAATTTCACGCTACATTACACTAGAAACATATCAGATAACTTTGACACAGACAATAAATGAAAACGATCTGTTTGTTTGTGTGATTGAGATTTAACGCCGTACTTTAAGGCTATTTCACTCATATGACAGCCTGCCAGCCCAAGAAGGAAAGGAAATCGCCCTCGACGCCACTGACAACAGACAACTGCAGTACAGGACGTTATTCAGGCATCACAATACAGCATACCATGTTTTATCTGTAAATAACGACATAGTTTGGAGATTGTGGACTTACAGATTGTACGTAACAAAAGTCACCACAAATGACGTCATAATCTTTACAGAATAATTAAGACACATTGATTATAGCGTTGTTACAGACTAGTGATGTGCAGGCAGTATTATCGATGATCTATCATAAATAATATCTTGTCATGTGGAATTTTACAACAACATTTACAACACTGCACTCTAGCATCCCTTTGATCAGCACAGTACCATTAGTACATGCTCCAGGGGTTATTCTTTGGGAGATATTTGATATCCGATATTACCATCAAATTGTTTTTGTAACTTCCAGATTGTACATGTATCTTATCTGTAGAGGCGCATGTAACGTGTTTATGAGCAGGGTATATTTTCGAATAACATTGAACTGTTTTTTAATACACCTAATTGAGAATCGTGCAAACAAACACGCTATTATTTATGGTTGTTGATTGAACTCTCCGTATAGTTTGTGGTTATAGGTATATAGAAATATAACAACAATATTAAGGCCAAATTTTAATATTAAGTATGTTTGAAATAAATAAACGATCATAAAACTTCCGATACGGTTCGCTCACCCGTACCACCATTTGAAGACCCGATAGCATGTCCTTTAGGCTAACCCTTTGCGTATTGTGTGATATCCTTGTTCTTAATGAATGCGTCAGTTTATCATTCGATATTTGGTCAAATACAAATAATATCCATCCAGCAAAGAGAAAAGAATCAGCAAAATATCAATAGATGTAGATTAAAGATTGTAGTATTGTATCTCAATTAGGTTATTCATAACTTTCAGCCATAAGTTTCACCCACAGAAGGACAGTGCCTTTGATCCGGTTGTTAAAGTCTGTAAGAGGTCGTCTGTTTTTTACAGCAATGAGTGGTTCTGATTGCATGAAACAAATCTGAGCGATTCGTAATCCATTTTGATATTCATCATTACATCATCGTGGGACATCTTTCGACTTGTTTTCATCAACTATCGGATGTAATTTACTGTCATATATACATGTAGCCTAAATTAAGAGTAATAGTTAATTGGATTTGCAAAATGTAAATTAGCGTCATTACATACAGCCCGGTTTTCCTGAACAACCCTTGTTATCCCTCTTACTAGAGGGGGGGCATATAGGTTTTACTTTTTCTGTCCGTGTGTCCGTGTGTCCGTGTGTCCGTATGTCCGTGTGTCCGTATGTCCGTGTGTCCGTATGTCCGTGTGTCCGTATGTCCGTGTGTCCGTGTGTCCGAGAAGCTTGTCCGGGCTGTATCT
>JAVFBX010229606.1:0-10907 GCA_034783855.1 Mopalia kennerleyi | reverse complement strand
TGTAATATTATTGCTTCCATTGTCGTCCGAGATAACTGTACCGGTACGGAAAGTGTCGAAGGATGTTCCGACATGGTCGATGGTGGTTTCTTTCACCCATTGGGCTGGCACGTTGTCATATAAGTGAAATACCCTACAGTACGACGTTAAACCCCAATCAAACAAACAAACGTCACCTTTAACACAGCGTCATTCTGTTCAGAATTCGCCGGGTTTGTAATAATTCTTGTCCCAGAAAATTTTATTAAACAACTCAGATTTACGGATTTATTTTTATATAAAATAAAAAAAAATATCACGTAAGTTATTTTGCAAAATACAAGTATATCAATGCGACGATTCAGTACATGTACATATATATAGCTTCTTAAGTATGCCCTTTGAAACAATATACTTTCCCTGCGCTTCAGTATACATAATTGATATATAACAGCAATGGCTCCAGAAGGGATTGGGTTGTACCGCTCATTATAATTTTAAAGCGATGTATGTTCCTTTCCTTAAGGAATTTGCCTGGAAGAATTGACAGTCGTATAGATCTTTATACATTTCACAAATGAAAAGAACATGATATCTTCTCTCACCAATTAAGGGTTTTATATCCGAGCTATATTCTGCATTACAGCCTTTGGCAGATAATTCATGTACAACGAGAGTTTCAGCTACGCCATCTGGCGGATAAACTTTGTATAACTCTGTATAGCATATATACGGTGATTTGGTGTCTGTATAGCGGTAGGTACATATCCAATAATTTCACTGCGTTGGTTGAAACCCCCAAACAAGTCCGGAAAAAATAACCATCTTCCCTTTTTCGACAATACATCACCATGCACACGCCCTGCAATATTTGTTACTGACAGCCGCCGCTATTTTCCCTAGCCGAGTCTTGTTGTCATCTGATTGGATGCGTAGAAGTTCCCACGCATCCAATCAATCGCCAGGAAGCCGAGTCCCATTATACATGAATTATCTGCCAAGGGTTGTAATCGCAGAGTTGCTCAGATATAAAACCCTTGGCTAGAGAAGATGATGATATTGATTTTCTTTACTTTGTTTTATACATATGACAGTGCCTAGTCACACGGGAAACATCACTAAGTCTGTCGTCATCAACTGCGATACCAGTGGTACCTGATCTAAACTTTGCGCAATATCGCCTAAAAGTATAGATGTGAGATTATTAGATGCACCTCCACTTCCACCTTCTCTTTGTAGCCACAATAAAGATTGTACCTATAATATTGTTTTGAATAGGCCTATCAGTGACCTGCTCTTGTTTGTAAATATATTTAATTCTTTGTTTAAGTGCCCATGATATTATATATTTTAGTGGAACTTTGGTTGAACCAAACGTAACCTAATTGTAGTCGACACAATATATAGTTTTATAGATGTGGCCAAGGTATGTTTCCCCTGGTAGAAGGCCTGTGGTTTTACAACTACAAGATCTTTTGAACCAAAACACTATTTTTCATAGTTCCTTTAATAATCGGCCACCGTTCCGAAAAACTATTGATTTGTGTTTTATGATATTGACAGTTATAGGTTACTGATGCTATGTATAAAAGGTTGACTGGTTAAATTTGACAGCTAACAAACTCACCTGTGCCTTTGTGTTTATTGCATTGGTGATGTCTGTAGCGCTCTCATCAGAAATACAGCTTTACCGTAGTTACGTTTATGACGTCATCGCGCGTCACTGACGATCCTTTTAGACGTTATGCTCTCAACACGATCTACATTTAACAGCTGGGAAGCTATAGGGAGGCTTATAATAATGACGTAATTGCTGTTGATAGCCGTGCCTTCTCATCATATGTATAACACACTGTTAGACCTTAGCGTAGGCTTGTAGTTCCATAGCATTTAGAATCGATTTTAGTGTAGTATCCAACCATTGCAGTGACTATTGACCTGTCCTTGCAGTGCTGAAATCTACTGTTTTACGCGATGCAAAAATTAACGACTTGTTTAGAATAACAAGAAATTTAACTAGGATTCTCTGGTATATACACACAGTTGCACGAAACTTCGTATGACAAATTTGTATCGTAAATGAAGTCGTCCCATGTTGAACAGCAATAAGGTGACGTCAAATACGATAAGAAATGTTCGCACGGAGTTTCTTGAAAGTGTGTTAAGTGCATGCATATTAAGATTGATGAAGACAATCACTATAGGCCTAGATGTTCTCTTGGTCATGATGTCAACTCAGTGTGTTCTTTTATTTCTAGTGGACTACTGTTTGTTTGTTTGTTTGTTTGAGGCTTAACACCGTATTTAAAGTTATTTCACTCCGCGACTGTGTGCCAGCCCAAGAGGTGACATTTTAAGTAACGTAATAATGGATAAATGTGTGTGACGTCACTTCAAAGCGCCACCTTTCGCGAATATTGTGACGTCATATGACAGCCAATGCAAGGACTAAATTACCTCCTCTGATAGCTTTCGCAGACTCCCATTATGAAACAATGTAAGCGACGTTTATATCATTAGATCAGATCGAAGAGTTTATATTTTTGGTTGTGGGGTTTAAGAATTGTTGAACTCTTCCACATTTTTGCTATATATAGGAGGGCCATAAATTTATGGTAAAACGTCGCAACCTTATTTGTGTTCTATTGTGAATCTTTATTACATATAGAACCGAATGCAGGATAGACATGTATGCATGTAAACTACGTTAACAGCTCTACAAAAATGTGTGGCGAAAAGTAATTATATGCATTATTCGACATTATCACTTTCATTGCATTGTGACAAAATACGAATAGACTAACAATAACGTCAGTAGGCATATTTGTGCTTGACATTAGCATGTTAAATCTATGCCTGTTTCGACATGTCAAAACATTTTGTGGAATAAACTGGATGCGTTTTAACTCGTAGGCCTACATTGGGCGTATTAAAACAAAATGGAACTGGTCTTCAATATTGCTGGTTTGCACGTATAGTATTAGTAAATCTCCCTGTATCTATTGTCATCCCCGCTGTACCGATTCGGAATTTTGCTATAGGACACGAACATTGCTAGATATAAACTCTCCTAATAGATAATTGAATGCAGTTAAATTCGGGTTGTATTCAATATATTCTATATACCTTTTACTAACATATAGTACAACTGGTCAATTTATGTCAGTTTTCCTATCGACAGATTTCCATTACACTGTAAGAAGAACTTGGTCAAAGTACTTTTGTCGCAGCCAGTGCCATCAATATAAACTTGGTCGAAACCCACGACCAAAAACAATTGGTCGCCCATCATGCATCCAATAGACCCTCCGACGGTCCGACCAAGTTGTTTTTGGTCAAAATGATACTTAGACGAAATAAATCCTGGTCATTTTTTTACCCAGTTTTTCTTAGTAGCTTAAGTAGGTACGTCAAGTGGAATACAAAGTGTTTTTATTGAAATGAAACCTTGACCAAAGTTTCTCCTGGTTGTTAGTATAAGTAAACTTAAGTTGGCATCCAACCTTTTGGGGTCAATATATGTTTCCTCTACCAAAAAATTCTTGGTAACTTTTTTGACCCACTTTTTCATAGATATCCTGACTTTGGTGGATTTCAAGAAAGTATTGATCATTCCCAACACGTTGAAAGTACCAGGCTTCTCTAAAATCGGCCTTATATAACAGACGTTTTACTTCGGTTGCCCATGTTCATGTCCCTTTGCTATCTACATTGCACACTATATTGTAGCATTTATCGGTTGGTCTATCATGAGGCATCCTTGTTAGCGTTTATCAACATTTTATACATTTTAGTTTATGTTTTCTACTTTCCACGTTTATAAAATGTCTTAACGTTACATACGGGGCTACAAAATGAGGATTAACTCCCAAATTGCAAGCATTATTATAACCCATAAACACTTAGAACTTACATTAAACAGTAGCGGTAACTGGAACAAACACATACTTCAAAAAAATTCTTGAAACGCTCACTTTAACGCTAAGATACTATTATTTCGTGGAATTATATAATGCGCCTTTCGCTTAAGCGTGAAGTTATGTACACGGTTTTATTAGACCATCTTTCGAATAGGCAGACATTGTATGGGATAATAAATACCAAATCATTGCTTTTGAATCCTTTCAAAAAGATTGTCTAGGTATGATCGCTGGTCTGAAGAAAAATTTGGCAAACTCTATTCTGTATAGGCCTACGAGGAATAGTGTTTTTACTTTCTTTCCCATGCAGCGTGGAAAGATTTGTCCCTTTGTCCGATTCATGGAATTCTAAATGACGCAACAATTTAACTTTCAAAATAAAATACGTGTTCCAGCATGTCTCTTCCAAAAATCCCTACTGTCAAAAGCTCGTATAATAACCTTATCACTGCTATGCGTAGAAAACGGTTGCACTCGGTTAACGTCTTTATGATCAGTAAATGTATATAATTATACACATGACTAGAATTCGTTGTCAGATCACATTAAAACAACAGCCTGGGTCAGTTGCTCAAAATACGATTAGCCGCTAACACCATATAGCTATAATATATACCGGGTTAGAGATAGACCTCCGTGACGTCATCTAATAGCGGATTAAATTGAATAGTGCTAGCCCCGTACAATATCATACATTTGTTCAAAACATAGTCATACATTTGTGTGACCATGTTTTGAACAAATCCATGATCGTGTAGACGGGACTTTAGAGGTATCTGTGCCTGGGGCCAGTTCTACAAAGCATTTTCTGACTTATGTCAAAATACTAAATTTGATATTTTTGCCACTTGTCTAAACTCAGTTTTAAAGTAATACCTGTAATTGTGACTTACTTACATTATAATAATTATGCTAAAATATTAAAATTGAGAAATGTGAGGACCTTTAAACTTTTTGACTTAAGTATAACATTGCTTTGTGGAATCGGGCCCAGGAGGCAAATGCGAATTTAAGACCAAATTATCTTCTATATAGTTTTTTACTGACCAAACCTCCATTGTTATCACATTTCTAATATTAGGCTACTTTGTGTCGTTCGAGAAATGTATGTATAGCTCTTTTAATGACGGGTTATTTAACAACTTTATATCCGATATAGCATCTTCGCTAGTCAAGAGTTTTATTCCGAGCTACTCTGCGTTACAACAGAGTAGCTCGAAATAAAACTCTTGGCTATATATATATAGGGAAGATGATATAGCCAAAATTCAAGATGGTTCAAGGATCCCAGCTTGCAACGATTGACCATGCACTATGTTTGCTATATTGCCCTAGCTCCGTTTAATAACCAGTGTCGTAACGTAAGTCACAGGGCCTATATTGTTTATACTGAGAGAAAAATGTGCTTGCCTCCACCGGGATTCGAACCCGGAAACTTTTGGTTACATTTCTTTAAATATATATTTTTTAAATTCTCTAAACGGTGTACATGTTATTATCCTATTCACTGAATATCTCGGTGTACGCTGGGATATATATATTTTGAATAAATGAAGAGAGGAAAATGTGCTTGCCTCCACCGGGATTCGAACCAAGGCCTGTTGGGTATACATTTATACACACTCTTCATATATATAAAACTATATCCAAGGTTTACACAATATAAGCCAGTGCATACATGTGCTTACCGCGTACAAACAAATGCAATGAAGTTTAGGCTGAAAATGTGAGTTGGGGGATAGAGTCTGTCAAAATAATCAAATCTATGCAAATAAATACTATGAGATTAGGAAAGTTTATATCACGGTGTTTTTTAATGATATATAGTCTGGCATGTTGACGTACACAAATATAGGTAAGATATGAATAATATTTGTGTTTTTTAGAAAGTGAGGATTAACATATTAGGCCTATTTTCGTTATTTTGGGTTAACACTTTCTCAGTTTGAACAGTTTCTAGTTCAGAAAATGTTCAGGAACTCTGAGGGTCGTGGGTTCGATTCCCGGACGGGTCTCAACTTGCAAAATTTTCTGAACTAGAATCTGTTCAAACTAAGGAAGTGTTATCCCAAAATAACGAAAATACTGTCTCTCTCAAACTGCTTGTGCTAAAGGGAGAAATGTAAAGAATCTGTGGACAGCACGACCACGATATGTGACATGTACAATGTAAGTGTGACCATATAACCTTCACTGTCAAATGTTACATGTACATGTAATAATCTCTGATAAATGTGATAACCCCAGCTCTCAATATACAATACACTGGCTTACCTCTGCTATTCGGTTTATTGCAGGAGAAAGGTTTTATCTACAACTGCCAATACTGACGCTTCATGTTTGAATGAACATCCATCCATGTTCTGCTCTGGTGGGTTTATTAACACGATACATGCACCAGTTAATACATGTATTCAGTAAAAACAACAGAAAGAGTAGGTGTATAATATACATGCACCTCATGCATGTTAGCTAAATTTGTTTTTAAAAGCAATTTATTGAAGCTGAAAGTATACATCGACATGCATCGAATTAACAAATTAACGTTCTGAAGTATTTATTTAATTTAATGCACATGTCCTACTCTTAATGTTCACACAAAACGGAATAGCGTCTCGGGTTATATTTTTGGAACAGAGGAGGGTGTGGAGGATGAGTATAGCAGTATTATACCACATACATCTTAATATTAAACCAAAATTAAATCTTGAACATGAAAGTAAATAAATGTATGTTTGCTTTGGGTTTTGCGTCACAATTAAGGTTATAAATTGATATTAGCTTTTCTAATGAACGTCTTGAGGCTAGCCTATTACACAAATTTAATAATTTCAATGGTATTTAAATTTGTTTTGTCCTAAATTTTTGTCCTACATGTACAAATGTTAATAAAGTGGCCATGTTTCTTACTGAAATCAATACTACATGAACATGTACATGTATCTCTGTACAGTAAACCTATAGATCTTGTCATGTACATATATATATATATACTTTTATCTCCAATCATGATAACAAAGAAACCAGATGACTCTTAATTTATTATTGTTAGATGAAAACATGCTGCACAGACGTCAACCTTTTGAAAATGTCAGGCCAGCAAGTAATTTTGTCAAGTCCTGGATCCAGGATTGTCCACAAATATCTTGAATCCACATGCCTCATTTCTACATTATTTCACAGCAAAGTTCACTAAGTCTGTCCAGGAGGCTCAAATGTATATGTAAAGCGTTTTTTGTTGTTTTTTTCCGTTGAATTCAGTCCCAAACAAATTAACAACCACCGATTTTGAGCACAACTCTGGGGAGCATGATTATGATCAAGAGTGTGAGCCCAGAATCTGACCTTTAATAGCCCTAGCCCATTTAAAGCTTATAGTCAGACAGGCTAACCAGTTAGCCACAGCTGGGCTCCCATGTACAGGCATTATACAAATCAAATGTTGTACATTGTAGATTCACACATAATATAAGTTTATTACATTGACACTGTTTGAAAGATGGGCCTGCCTGGAGCAAAACAAGATTTCAATCTACTGCCTTGAGAGTGAGCGAAATGAAACAAAGACTTCATTCAGTGAACACTCTATGAAGTTTAGCTGTTGACATCAATATTATCTCATCAGCCAGTTTTTAATATTTATGTTAGATAAAAGGTTATGGTATTAATTTAATTACATATGAACCTCAAATTTAAACGGATGTCAATTATCACATGTTCATTTATATATTAATTTATCCATACACACTACATGTAAGTAAGCTTATATCGTTATAATGTGATTAGTGCAATTTAGTGGAGACAGATAGGCCTACATGTATAATGATGATTATAAAATCAACTGATATTGGATATATTATAGAAATAACTAAAACTACATGGATGATGGCCAAACACTGAAAATAAACATTTATAAGTCTGTTTGTTTGATTGGTTTTTACATTGTGCATATGTAATACATACAGTAAAACACCTTACTGAATGTTATTTCACTCATCTGGACATTGGTTCATAGAATGGGTAGAACTTTAAGCTGAAGAATAAACTTGATTTGCGACATGAAATTAAAGCATCATTTTAAACAAAAATCGATTCAGACTCCATTTCTATTTTAATGTTTATGTAGGGCCTACATCATAAGAACAAATAGTTGGGCATTCAACTTTTTTATTTGAATTCAATAAGACATTAAAAAACCTGAATTGTTTTCAGTAAAATATTCAATATTTGGACATCTGTGAACCCCTGCTGATATGGCACGGAACTGGCACCACAGTGTCTGTGTGTCAGCCAAATTGGTGAAGGAAATGCAAAGACCCCTGGCAACAAACTACATGTAAGACAAGACAGGACAATCACAAGGTGCAACACAGAGACATCACAAACAGATTGGTTGCCCTTTAAATTCTGAGAGCAGCAAGGCAACAACAAGTCCTGTCCAAACCTCCCCCACACTGACAAGATTCAGGCAGGATAACACGCTGGCTGGAGTTGGTTAAAACTTTAAGCAATTATCAGAATATACAGTTCAATACACCAGACAAATCTCATTACTGATCCATTTCAAACTTTACATGTACAGGTACAAGATGTAAGCTTATATGCCAACCAGGTCATCAATACCTACACATTAAAAGAGATATATTTGGCCCACAAATATTAAATATCCCAAAAATTCAAGGCGAAAATATTCAACGCTTCATTATTTAATATTTACCCATGAAATAATATTCAAAATTGGAATTGGAATGTTTGGGTTGGTATGTAATGGTATATGATTTGCACACTCCCTCTAAATCACACCCACATTGATTGTGTGTACAGTAAACTATACGCACCTGATGTGGTCTATTGTACTTTAAATTGTGTTTATTGTGTTAAAGGTACATGTATATATCAAAGAGTCCAATTGAAGAGACTCGAATTCTATTAAACAGAATGGTAATCAAAATCCTTCACTCTGCTAATCCGGGCAAGCCTATTCTGTAAGGGTTATCTGAGTATGCATTCATTGTGGTGTGAGTATTGACACTGACAGGCGGGTGAAGCTCATGCAATAATCTCCCAGCTGCTAAAATGCATTTCAAAGTCCCACAACAGCCCACACTCCTTTTTTACAGGAGAACTTACATCACACGAGTGTCAACAAGAACTAGTCCAACCAATCCCTGCTCTTTTTTTGTTGTTGTCAGGTAATAAGGGTGCATGTACACAGGATGTATTGATTGATTGTACCTCATGTATGTGGACAATAAAAGTTACAAACTGTTACTAAAGGGACATACATCATATCTGTATTCATGAATAATACTAGTACTAACAAAAATACAAACTACATGTAGTCTATATCCAGGTCAATCAGGAGTCTTGTAATCGATTTTGAGGTTTGGCCTTATCAGAGAAACGGGCCCATCTTGTGCTCTGTTTACAATAATCAAAAATATTATATTCTGTATTTCATTTTTTGTTTTAAGTAATTTGCAAACTATTTTCATGTACACATGCTTATGAAGATCATCTATTTTGACCATTGTGAATACTTGTTCTGTTGGGTATTTTTTTTTAAGTTTTACCCTCATGTTTATTACACCAATTTCACTGATATGTACAGTGTAACTTGACAGTGTACCAGACAAATGAGTGAAGGAATCACCCTAGACTTCCTAGTGTATTGTTACAAAAACAAAGGTTAAATAAAAAAAGTATATTATTTCTATTCTATATTAGGTCAAATAGAACTGATATAATGTGATCTACAGGTACAAAGTCATACAAATATCAAGTTGTTATTTAAGTCTCCAGACAAAAAATCTTTTTTTAGGAAGTACCACACCTTGTATTAAAACTGGTTTTAAAAATAATTTTACAATACATATGTTCAGGTGATAAAAGTAAATGGCTACCCTTAAAAGTGTAGGTCATTTTATGTAAAATAAAAATTGATTTCTGTTCAATATTTTTTAATAAAACTAAAAATTTATTTCACTTACAGGATAGTGGTGCTAATATGTGAAAGCTCATATTGGAGAGAAACCAGAGGTAAGCTAGGGTGACAGTCGGGACTGCCGGCCTGCAATTAGAAGGGTACCGACAATGGCAGGTCTCCCACATATTGATCGAGTGTAGGTGGAACCTGACTCTAACCCATCCACCACCCAGTTTAAATACCTTGGCCACAGGAGTGGACCTAATCTGTTTGAAACGTGTACCTTACTGACTTCTACTTAAGTTTGACTTTGTGTGCTCAAGTTTAGTCTCACAATCCTTGTTATAATGCCGTAAATCATGTAAAGACAAGCTGACCTGATTTAAGGCTAATGTCTAGACTTTGTTACTTATGTTGTAAGGTGAGGATGTTCAACTAGCACACCTGGCTTGAGACAATGTAACTATGTCAGTTCATACACGGGCAAGAAACAGAAAAAACTTCTGGTTACATTGTCACCTCTACATACACGCCTACAAATGTGTGTTATTACAACATGGCTGGTTTGACCTATGTACATTTACAGCTTAATAAATACAAAACAGTCTATCTAGAACAGACGTCACACTTTTCTAGGTACCCAATACATTGTACATGTAGGTGCGTTTATGTATTAAAGCTTCAAGAGGGTTAATCCTGTAGTACTGTTGTTTAGACTCTAGTCAAAGGACGTTTAGACTCTAGTCAAAGGACGTTTAAACTGCCAATTGTAAAATTGTTTGTTCTCTATAACTTATAAGTCTACACAGCATGGTCCTGCAGCTCCTGCTATAGTCTGTTAATGATATTAACAATGATACTGAATGAATAGATTGATCAGTAAGCTTATTCAATGTTGTGCTCCTCTGTAGGTCACTTATTATATGATGCAGCGTAATCCCAAGGGTTAAAGGAACAATAATTATATTGCCAGAAATAAAATTAGTATCAATTAATGAAATTGTTTTACTATTACATGTAAGTTTACATACATGTACAAAACAGCTGATCTTAGTACATCAGAAATGGATAAAATATATAAA
>JAVFBX010229605.1:0-20546 GCA_034783855.1 Mopalia kennerleyi | reverse complement strand
TGCGTTTTGTCCACGACACGTGACATACGTTTCAGCCAATGAAAATAGACAATCAAAGAGCACTATATAATAATAGTTGTTACTGACCTATTCTCATGTAGTTTAACGCTTTTTGTTCTATCTCAGGTGTTGCTCTGTTTGTACTCTCCAGGTATTGCAAAACGAAAATGTTAGGTGTAAAAGATGCCATGTTCTGTTCCCCGCACCCATAAGGCATCTTCACCAGACTGTCGAGGTTTGTCAATGCTGAGCCCATCAAGTCACCTGTTTACATATATGACCAATTTATTACAAAATTTGATAACAATATAAAAGTTAGATTTTAACATTAGTGATTTGCAGATGATGGCTATTGAAATTAATCTAGCATTCACATCTAAAATAAAATTTATATTCAACGAGGTGAAAGAGTTTACAAATTATACGAACTCTTCCACCTCTCTGACTATAAAACTTCTGTTTATCGCTTAGTGAAACAATCTGTCTTTAATATGAAAACCAGAAACTTGTGTTACAGACCATGAAGATACCAGAAACCTATTCAAGTACAAGTAAAGAAAAGCTTGGATATACCAGAAATGTGCGTAAACCAAACAGCCAAACACTAAAACTATGTAAGGCTAGCAAGTATCCTGACATTCTTTCAAAATAAGCCATTTATCTCTGGTTGAATGTCAGACCAGTTAACTAGGGGCTTCTTGGGATTAGTCAGAAAAAAAGTGTTTTACCAATAATATTAACATATCCTCTTGCTGAGTCCAATATGGTTTTATCTGGAAGATTCATGGATATTGTCTCCTTCTGTCGCATGTCTCCATTCTCTACAAACAAAATAGCATGGCTTTGATAATTTTTCTCACATCGCCTTTACGGAAAGCCCTTCTTTGATTAGTAGGCCTATAGAAAGCTTCCAAACAGGTGCCATGAAGGTCAGAAACAGCTGTTATTCATAGTTGACTCATTTTATAAAGAGATTTTAAAAACTGCTATACCAAAAATTACCAGGCAAAATCATTGGGAATGAATTTATATGCAACTTTCCATTATAACACAGATATCTAAGCTCTCACTAAATAGAAGTACACCAACCAAATTTGATATACAGGTCAGAAATGATTGGAATGCAATATTTATTTAACGGAAATATGCTTGAAAGGTACACAAAATTAGTTTTAATTCCAGTTAATATCTAACAATTAGTCTTATCCCATTTTCTTTTCATAAATTAAGAGATATGTATAACTTTTGGAATGCAATTTTTATTTTCTTACCATTAGGGCAGATAAAATAGCTTCTTGTATATTCCTCTGGAATACCTTCAGACTAGGGAAAACCATCAAAAATTATTGTTAAAGTAGTGTTTTACTAGAAAAAAACATATAACACACATAATATGTGAGATTTACGAACCACAGAATATTAATAATAATGACAAATAAATTATTAAACTGTAAATAGTTTACATTTGCAGAAATAGATCAGTACGATATTAAAATAACAGTTGGTATTATGTATAAAGTAAAAAATGTACACATGTAATCATCACACAATACACAAACTGAGAAACTATAATGTATGAATAAAGAAATCATAATAATTTACAAAGTATCAAGCAGTATGTTCTGATTGTCTTTATAAACTCAACAAAGAAATGATCGTCACAATTAATAATAATAATAATATTACTTTACTTGAGACACATAGTCCATATTCAGAAAGGGGGAGAGGGAATTTACAGACACATTTTAATTCAGAGACCAATAAGTCTGTATTGTGCACACATTTTGCACATCAGAGTTACAATTAATAAACTGTCTATTGAACTCCTTAAATAAGTCATTGAAAAGACAAAACACCAACCAAACTGTGCTGTTGGCTTACGTGGAATCTATAACTAAGTCGACATTACAATTTACATATTACCAACTCAGTTTGAACTTTAAAAAAATTAGATCATTAAAAGAAGCAAGGTACATGCACCAATCAAACCATGCGGCTGGAACTCACCTCCACAAGTAGCGGTCTTGTAATGATATCTCTTACTCCAATGCCCTCTGTGCTCATTTCCAAAGAATTGCTACAGTATCCATCATCAGAAACAGACTTTGCCTATAACAATACGTTTACAATATAACATTTCTCTTGTATTTCACTTGTTCCAAGCAATGTGTCGCTATAGAAAATGCATCAATCTTATTAAAATTTAGATCTAATTGACTCCCAAGAACCAATCTGTGTTCATTCGAGTCATTAAAATGACTCGATAACAGGGTAAACTAGCACCGAAACGTCCTACTATGAGGGGTCATGAAGAAAATATTGCTGACCAAAGAGAATCATCAGCTTTTGATTATACAAGCTCTGTGGAAAGGTTCGGTGTGATTAATTATCTGCGCGAAATAATCACCAATGTGTTTGGTATAAACTTAAGACCAAACTAAAAAGGAGAATGCCATCTTGGCAACTAATCAATCGATCTTAAGATTAAATCGGATTGAAATAGGAATATAACACAGAACATACAGAAAAGTAGGTTTCAGATTAATATAATTCTTCCACATTTCTGACAATTTTAAGGTCAAGCACATGACTTTACCCGCATAATTTCTTCCAAACTGCCTGAGGGAGTCTGACTCAATCAAATTTTTTCCTATAACCACATCAAACAGTTGGTCTCCTGGAAACAACCAGTAGATCATTGCATTGCCCAGTTTGCCAAAATTCCAGAGTTTGATCCTAGGTTTCCACTTACCAATCTTTATTTTTTTTTACATTTATTCAAACATATCAGAGTACTCTGCCTATAAGTATATAGAGTTAGATCAGCTGTGCATCAACTACTTACATCTACTGTGATGTTGACTTCTCCAATGGTTTTGGGTGTGATGAGGTAGCGATGAGTCTCAGATTCCTGACCACAAACACAAATTATCACCTTGGATTCTCCATCAAGGTCAAATCCACCACCAAAAGTATCAAGAGATAATTGAACCTGAAACATTAGTTATGTATTTGTTGTATTATTAATTTTTAATCAACAGCATTTTGTTAATTTTGGACCACTCTATTTGTTACAACAGATATGCTAACTTACAACATTTTGTTCGCCTTTCGATCAGTATAGCAATCATGAACCCTTATACAATGTCATCAATTGGGCAGACAACTACTAGTATTAATATTTTGAATGCAATTGTGTTTTTTTTTAAATAAAGCTGTGTTCAATTGTATCTCATTTTATTTACACCAAGTGTGTATTCCAACAGTAAAATGACAAATTACAGAAGACACACATAATATATGAAGAATTCTTCTCCACAAAAACACCTGGGTTTTTTTCAACATAATAGTGGTTTATAGCTTGAGGGGGGGATCATTGACATTATGTTTGATAACTTCATACAAGTAAATTTTACAACACATGTCAGGCCATTTTCTTGGGGGCCATTCAAGTTGGAGGTGAGAGCAACCAGCAGTTAACATTAACATTCTTGCCTCCTTGTCAAAGAGAGCTTTTGTCAAAAATGAAAAAGGTTATGACATGCGTTGGAATATGCTGCATTTTTACTAAAAATTAAAAAATTAAGCCATCTCAACTGCCTACCGCTAGACAATGCTCTAGGTAATTGAAGACTGTGACAGGGATTGGGATGTTCTCTCCGCGCACCACAGAATATGGCAATGTATATGATGCAAAGAAAGGTTGGAATACAGTGACTCTGGCAGTCTTTGATACACCCAGCCCAGTCTCTGAGCTAGTGCAAACAGAGCTTCCAACCCATTCTGTTATGGTATCAGGAATATCTCTCTTCACTTCAAGAATTCCATCATCTCTAGAAATGAGGAAAAAAAAGAAAGTATTTTAGTTATATTTTCTTTAATGAGATACACAACAGAATATGGAGCTTCTGAAATATTACTTTTTAATAGGACAGTTCCGTTATCTGGTGGTTTAATATGGTTGGTTGTCTATCATAATCGTTAAAACTGAAGACAAAACATAAAAAAGAGGTGAAGACCTTTACAGGCAACTGAGGTATAAGGCATGAAATGATAAATGTACAAGTTATCAATGTGTTTTTGATTTTATAAAATAATAAATTTACAGTCGAAAAACTATTTTAGTTAAACTTGTTTTATGGCCTTTAGAAGGAGTAGCAGTACCATAACACAGGTCCATTTCATTGTTTTATTTATATTATAGAAAAACTACTTTTGCCCCAGAACATACCCAACTTTTTCTATGTCCCACATAAGAGAAATTATAAAATAATAAATTTACATTCAGAAAACTATATTTAGTTTAACTTGTTTTTATGGCCCTTAGAAGGAGTAGCAGTACCATAACACAGGTCCATTTCATTGTTTTATTTGTATTATAGAAGAATTACTTTTGCCCCAGAACATACCCGACTTTTTCTATATCCCACAGCCACGTTTCTGGAAAGAATGTCCTGGATTTAGGCGCCTCTCCTGCTTCTATCACTTCGTTTTGAAATCCAACTGATGAAATACTTGATCGTGCAACTCCTGGACCAGCTGCTCCAGCTTGACAAAACAGGAAGAGATGGTTTTAATTGCAATGAAAAAATCCTTAAAAAAACAAATCATAATATTATAACCTTTTGAATACTACATACTACATATATTTCTATATTTGAATATTTAAAACCATTCTCACTGAAAAAGAATTATTTTGCATTCAATAAAGTGAATTTTAAAAAAAAATTATGTATGTTTTACAACTTTATCCATTCATAGGAATGAGCACATCTGTAAATTGGACTTGATGTGTTAATTCACAACGAGGGACATTCTTAATTAATAGACCAGACAATTTTAAAGTTGTAGTTATTAAGTTCTATTACAGTAAGTATGTTATTTAAGATAAATGGAAAAAGACATTTAGCCTTGGGTTGGGTTGGATGATCAGTCAGCCCAGCATGCAACCTGGAAAAGACTCAAAATCTGATCAAGGCTGTTTTCTAAACTTAACATTTTATCACAATATATTTGAAAATATACACTTTTGTCATTACGTCGACAAATCTTTAAGGGCCAGAATTAGGTTTTTATTATGTCCCTTCGTATGTCAATCAAGCCAGAGCAGCCAGACTGCTCAATATTAGTTGTGGAGCAACCAGTATTGTTAACACTAAAAGCGCATACAGTGTATATGCATATAATGAACATAACAGGTGCTTGTTTGTTTTTTCGATAGGGGAACGTTTAATGTCATACTAAAGGTTGTTTCACTCACATGACTGATTGACAGCCCAATCGGTCAAGGAAACCACCTATTTGCTATTGGCAACGAATAAAGATAAGACAGGACGAAAACAAGACAATAAAGACATCACAAACAACTCAGCTGCATGGTGCCCCTTAGTTCTGATGCTCTAGAGTAACAGGAAGTCCAATCCCAACTCTCCACCATTACATTAGTTTGTTTGTTTCACTGGGGTTTAATGTCATACTCAAGGGTATTTCCCTTATATAATAAAAGACTGTCCATTCCCAATGTTCCTTGCCTAATTATGGTGGAATGCTGAGATGAAACCTCATAAAAACTGCCCTCCGCGATTGCTAAAGGCACATCATGTGACTTACTCAAATATCTGATGGTCGACAGACAGACTCAATCAGTTTCTTAACGGTACATTGAAGTGGAATTAGTAAGCCATGATGAACATAACAAATGGTTATAGGTTCATGAGGATAAAGGATTTTTAGGTAAACATCTAGCTGGATGAAAGGGGATTAACAAAGACAAATTCACTTGTTCTAAGATTTGTAAAGAAGGTGACAATGCTGTTTCATGAGCGAGGTGTATCTAATGATACACACCTGTGTATCATGGATAGAACATGCACAGATTTTACTCTATGTGACAAAGAGGTTGATTTGTGCTAAATGCCAGCCATGCTAAAAGGTACTGTATTAGTATGACAGAGATGTACTGCAACAGTAAACTCAACAGACTAACACAACCATATAATCTCAAGTGATCTTTTTTATCTTATTTTCTTCTATTGCTATTAGGACTAAAGTGAAGACAGCAGGACTAATTTTGAAACATGCTGCCCTTAATCAACGGGCAGTGAAAGGGGATTTTGCAGTTGAAAACAATTGCTTATGAAGATAAGACTCAGTTGAACACATTTTCACAGCTCTTCCTGGTACTTTAAAAACATCACCAAAAAAAAAAGTCAAATGGCACTTGTATGGCTGAGGTGAACAACTTTAGATTCGTTTGATTGGGTTTTATGCCATGATCAAGGGGTATTTCAAATTAACACAAACATACAATAAGAAATGTTTTGTTCTGATGAAAACTCAATGCTACACCACTGCTTGGAACAAACTACCCTTAGGTAAGAGTGCTCCACAAGTGCAGAATGTCTTAAAAATACACAGCTTCAGATCGTCTTCACCTCTAAATTATGATTGGCTCTTACAATTGAAGGCCTGTATAATGGATATAAGGAATACTCAATCAGACTTACTTTCTGTGTGTGTGTTTTCTTGCCCGTTGAACAATTTCTTCAAAGATACAGCCAGTAGCTTTAATGTAGATCCCAAAATACCCTCTTTAGTTTCTATACTATAATTAATCATTTCTATATTCTAATTAATTATTGTTGAGAATTTACCTTTTTCTATAATTTTTTTAATTATCATATATCACTCATGTGAATTAATACTTAAAACAGGAAAAACTTGATAAAATAATGAATTAAGCTGTTCTTAAAACAATAGTGTGAATAAATGGGAGAACAGAGGTGATGTGCTTACCCGGCCCACGCATAGCTATTGGAGCACTGTCTGAAAATATATAACACAAGACAGAGCTCTAATGCTTTGGACATGTTATATTTCTCATTTTTATTGATTGATGATCTCTAGCAGAAATAACACTGCATGGTTACGGTAATACACAAATTACCGAGACCCTTGGACTTGAAAAGGACAACAAAATGACATTCCTATGATTTAAAGTAAATTTTTTAACCTCTATGATTGTGACAAAATGTATTCTAACCTCTGCTTACAAATATTTACATTTCAGTTTTCGATTGAATATAATATTAATTTGCTGTATGGCTCAGTGTCTTTGAAACACCCAAGCAGCCTTTTGAGACACCCTGTTTCAATAAAATTTAACACAGGAAAGATAGGGAAAATTGAAAATGAGACACCCTCATTTCAGTCATTTGTATAAAAATAGTGATTTGAGACACTCTCTTCTTGATTTCTGGCTAACGCTTTGATAAGTAATGAGACATATATGAACCATACAGTAATGCTTTCAGTCATTTATATAGTATGAACATTTTAGGGATGCAAGGGTAGTGACTCGGGAAATTATACTCTTAATAGGTTTTCAGCTGAACTATTTATATTTTGTTGATAAATATAATACATCTTTCTTTGTTCTTTTAACATGTATCACAGTAAATTTAAAACTGTTACTTTTATATGAAAAGGGGAATAACTCTCTACATTGAAATCTGACATAGCTTCCATTAAAAATGCATTTGGTTTGGAATTTTTAAGGTAGATGGTCATGTTCGTTAGATTTTCTTATTCGTGTATCCATAGAACTGCATCTGTCAAACAAGTAATATGCCTGTATTTGGTCCCTTAACTTAAATTAGATTAGATAGTTTAGAATCTATAACTTAAATATCAAAATTAAGAAGAGGAAGGTAAACCTATAAACAGCAATTGATGACACTGATCATCATCAAGGTTGTAGGTTATCTGTTTATACACGTGCGGCTAAAAACAAGCAACTTAATCAAATAAGATGTTTGTACATTTTAGTGTTGACATGTGATGAACTACATTGGCACAAGGGTGTTAATCAATTATAAAACTAACAAATGATTTCATAGTCTATAAACTGGGATAGCAATTATTTCAATCTGACAATCTGAAAACAAGTGACAATTATGTAACACAGACAGATATTCAGGTATAGGTAAAAAAAAAAAAAAAATAGAATGACTAATATAGAACAATGAATGGCAGGGTTTCGGCTAGGATTTTTTAGGAGGACCTTTTTGCAATATTTGTGAAAAAGTTTTGAACCACCAGACCCTGGGTCTGGGGCCTGCCAAGGGCACCATCTGGTAGAGATCTCTAGATGCTCAAATAGTCTGTCTGAGCCTTTTCCCAGCGTTTCTGGACTGAAAATTGAGAAGTCATTTTTTAAATCTTTATTTTAACACAGTATTGTTCAACTTCCAAGATAACTGTTCCATTCGGGATTTTTTGTGAAAATTGGTTCTTTCATTTTTTTGTGAAGGGGCCTATTTCGGCCCTAAATCGGACCTAGCTGAAACCCTGAATGGGTTCTGAGAACAGCAGCAAGCTGTCCAGCTATCGGCATTAAATTGATAACAGCAGTTTGATTGGTTGGTTGGTTGGTTGGTTGTAAGGGTGGTTGAAAGATGCTTAACACCACTGACATGAGCATGGTGTACTCCAACACTGAATAATCACACTAACACAACCATATACATTTATTTTTTGATTGGTGGATTTGTTCACCCAAACTAAAGTACATGATATATTATAAATATAATTCGAATCTAATTTAATTTTAAAATAACTGTATTATTATAATATAAGCTCCAGGGTTCACCCTCAAAGAATCATGCTGCTTGGCATTTAAACATCATCATAATTATATATGTTTACCGGCATGACATTCTGCAAAGCTGGTCCCATTTAGGTTTTGTTGCATGTTCAAAGTTTTTGCTACATTGACAAAAGTATTGTTCCCTGCAGTGCTAACTGTACAAAAATCATATCAACAAGGATATATACTACCTTTAACCAAAGGGCATGCTCTAATTAACTATTCATCATTGAAAGAGTTTATACCAAGTTTAAATTAAGAAACAGAATACTGTTAATGAATAAAGAATCTAGCCAAAATTCTTTAATTTTTTTATTATGATAATAAAAAATTAATTTGCAGATAAACACAAAAGAAATACGTAGAAGTGGGGAAAAATGACAAGAAATTCTTTAAAATTTACTGAAAAAGTATTGAAGTAAATTTTTTTTTTAATTAAATAAGAAAAAAATGATTGTAAAAAAAAATTAAAGCAAAAAAAAACAATTAACGGAAATGAATTTAAAAATAATTTTTACAAAATAAATAAAGAAAAATTAATCTACTAAAACATTGGGTAAAAGATGTAAAAAAATTAAAAGAAAGGTTATTTTGAGGCAAATAACACATGTTATATTAAATAATTCAGATTTAAGTAAAAAAAATGTATCCAGAAAAAAAAAAAAAAAAAATTAAATTTAAAATCCAAGAAGTTACGTTAAACAAACTATATAAAAACTTATAAATAAATCAGTTAGTATACAAAAAGCCTCAAACTAAGCAGTAATAAACTTGAATCACTTCAACGTAAAACCGTAACCTCAAATATTCAATATTGTTGATTGCAATCTCCATGAGGAAAATGCTCAAGTCCCAGTAAATTATGTAGCATGTACTGAAAGATATAGAGTATCAACAAATAACTGAAAACCTAAGCTCAACAAAAAAATTGACCTGACAAAGATTACAATCTGTTCAACAAACTTGAGCCCAGCAAAATCACCTCAACAAATATCCTTAACATATGTACCAGTGAGCAAAACAAAAAAAAGTTTCACCTGAAACATTGGCCTAGGACATAAAACATTAAAAGTTTAACTGGACACTGACAAAATTCCCCACTCTTTACAATAACTATCCTTCACTTCATTATGGCAATTACCCCATGAGTGTCAACTAAGATAATTAAATTTATCAGTTACCTGATACAGAGGTGAGTATCTATTAGAACCTTTATAATTTTTGTTGTTGTAAATTTTAATTAGTCTTTGTGAAATTGTAAGAAAGTTTTAGACATGTAATAAGGAGACTAGCAAACAGGGTATTGCACAGGTGAATATGAAAGGTATGTCTTTCTTGGAACCTTTACCTGGTTCCATAAGTTTGAAACCCTAATAGATAAGGGACTTCCTCTCTTAGTGTTAATGTTTATTTTTTTCTTTAGACGGAAAAAATTATTTTCTTTTTTTTTTCAATTTTTTTCCTCCAATTAACATAATTTCACAATGATCATAATGACCAGTAAGGGGTAATTGTCCACCCATCTGTGATATCAGCTGTAACCTAATGCAACTCAAATGATTCTTTGCTATAAGTTTAAAAGGATTTTCAGTCTCTTCAACATATTGTTTCAGACATTTCTTACAAGTGACAAGGATTACAACATTTTTTAAGTTTTGGTGCAAATTATCTGCCAAATGATAAGTATTTCTATTGGTTTGTACTCTGGCTAAGGGCAGTTTGTTTGAAAAGTAGTAATGCTGTCTTTACTTAGCACTGGAGGAAGAATAACTTTCTAACTTTAGCAAACCCCTTAACATTTTATGGTTGTGCTAGTGTCAATTATTGTTGGAACACACTGGCATATGGCTATCGATTAATTAAACCCAAGGAAATACATGTATGTCATGTTTTAGAAACTCTCGGAGACAAGTTTTTATCTAGGTAACCCAACTAAAGAGGTCATGATAAAAGGTGATCACAATTTGCATGGCATAAAAGATAATTGACACATATGAAGCACAAACAGGAATACATGTAAGTATAAAATAAGCCAAACTCAGTGTATTACTGAGAAATAGAAATTAATACTGGTCAACTAAAGATATTGACATTTATAAGTTATCTAATACAGACCTCCTTCAGTTTTTTGTTTGTCTATAATAGGTCTTTGTGAGATATGTAAATGTATGTGTTTTTAGACAAGATTTGGCTATCCATGAGGCTAACAAACTGGATGCAGACTTTGAATATATTGAAATACAAACAAAAAGTAAATGGCTATCACATTTGAGATGCCTTAATCAGAAAAGCTCTTAATTTGGTGTTTCTTCGATCAGCATTATTTCAAAATGGTCAATAAAATGAATGACCCGGACCAGAAAGTAAGAAATGTTCACCTATTGGTGAGATCAGCTGTAACATAATGGAACCAAAATGATTGTGGACTCAATTCTGTTTAATTCGTTTTCAGCGAACACTGTTTCTGACACTTCTTAGAGGTTACAACATAGAAGACACTACTTTCAAGTGACGAAGGCTGATGCCCTCGGCTAAAAATAAAAACCTTTTTCACCTCAAACTGTGGTGAAATTGACGATCTACCACAGTAAGGGATATTTTATTTCTTAAGTCTACTTGTAAAGGAATACCACAATCTTGAGCCAAAAATATTTATACTTCCATCACAAAGACCTTTTATAGAACTGAATACAAGATGAACAAAACTTGATTGAACATACAGATTTCAACAGAATTCCCTCTGCATAAGATGACTGAGAACTGTCATTGTCTTCAGTTAAGGTTTAATTTCTATGCTGTATATCTCTCAAATTCACTTTCAGAGTTTCGTTTATTTAAACCTATTTTGGAACATGTGTATGTCACGGTGCCATTTATTCGTCATAGATTTTTATACCAGATGCATTACCTACTCTCGGGATGTCTGTAGGCTACCCATTACAACTTGAGTTTAAGAGCTTCTCAGAAACTTGTCTCTGAGAGTTTAGCTAAAACATTTAATATGACATGATATTGGTTTTAAATTTTAATCGATATCGCTGTGCCAGTGTGACTTATATATAGGATTAGCTCCCTGTTACAACAACAACCAACCTTCTTGCTTCCTTCCTTTCATAAGGCGGCGACCTGAAAACATGGCAGGTGTTAAATAAAATAGCTTGTATTTCGTTTAAGCCACCAACCACAATGTTCAGCCTCTGGTTCAGCTTACTCATTATGGAAACACCACATAGCTATGTTCTTACGTACCAAAGTTTTTCTTACTGTCCATTTTGATTTTTTTGATTGTGGTGATGATTGTGATTAACCTTTTGTAAATCAGGTGTTTTTGCGAATCCATCCTGACTCAGATTCTGACTCATGGGGCATGGGGCTCAAACTGACACAACTTGTTCTATAATTTGTCAAGTACATGTAGTTCTTTAATTGATAAATTATTGAACTAATTATCATAAACCATAACACTGGGCAGAAAAGAAGAGAATATTCAGACAAAAAATTTGATCTTGCTCAGTTATTAGCAAAGTAAATGACTATGAATCAGGTTGTGTCTCTTAGCAAGTCAACTGAAACTTTGTCTTGACCTAAATTGGCTTAGAGGAAAAAGGTCATGGGTAGATCTCGTAGATGATAATCCTGATCTTCTACCTGTTCAAAGAGATCAATTTGCAAAGAATTGTGCCTTCTTTCCTGTCCAATGTGGTAAGTACTAAAACATTTCAAACATCTGTAGCCTTTAAATATTAAATTTTGTTTACCTTCAGAGTCAAAATATTCGTACTCACGCTTTTCATTAACCTTACACGGACGAGTCAAGATATCTAGGTTAGTCGCAACCACAAATCCCATTTTCTGAAAGACAAAATTGAATGTGTCAAGAAGGGTGTAGTCAATTTTCTGTACTCATAAAAGTCCATTTTTTGTAAAAACAAATGCCATGTTCAGAAATTAAAAAAAAAAAAATCAGAATCATATTTTCTGAAAAATAATTCAATATTATTTTTCCAGAACCAACCAGTAAATGCACAAATGGTGGCTCTAACTGTAAGACCTTTGAATTTGTTTGCAGAAAACCATATGTCAGAGATTTGCACTGTCACCATATATTATAAAGTGAAATACACGTGAAATTTATTTGACACACAAAACAATCATTCTTCTGAAACCAGTAACTATATAGGTGAATAATACTGGAGAAAGCTGAATTTGGAATCTTGTCTACGGTTCTACCATGTATGATGCTTAAGTCATCATTGATTCTCCAGGTTCTTCTGGCTTGAAAGTGGTGAAGGTGGCCAGAAATTAGACCTACTGCTGGTGATTAGTACCTCATTATGAGGATTACGGGTTTGATCACCGGGATCAACTTCTTGCTTTGAGAAATGATAATGCAAGCATAAAGAGTTGAAGGCCTTGATACTAAGGACTCAGCTATAATACATCAAGTTCTAAAAAATAACTTTATAGCTCTACGGCTGTTGCATAGTTTCGTTATTCTCGTATAAGTCGCTCTCTCAAACAAGACAGCAGTGTGTTAGAGTATTGGTAAATCAGACCTGCCTTCTCTCAAAAAACAGTATTTTAGGAGGATTTTCTTACCATTTTGTGTATTTGTATGTTCCAGCATAGTACAGAATGTCAATCTTTGTGTGTATTTTGATGACATTTTGGTGTATTTAACATAAATTATGTGTACAAAAGACTCCAGAATACCCCTGGTAGGCAGGTCTGTTTAATGTGACTTGATCTCACAGTACTCACAATGAAGGACTCGTAAGAATCAGTCTGCTCTAGTTGATATGTGTAGGGCATATCCCACCAGGAATAACTCAGTCGTAACATTGTCTCATTCACTTCATCTGAATAAATCAAAACAAATTACATTTTTATTTTTTTATAATTTTTATTTTTGACAAATTGTGCTTTACTTCTAACTCAATAGTAGAGGGGACAATATGCAAACTGTCATATATCAAAAACCGTGTCAAGAACACTGTGTTTGATTTAAGCAGCTTTAAATATAGTTACTACTTTGAACGAAACAATATTAAAAAGTATATAATAAAAAAACAACAAACACTCCTAATTAAAATAAAATTAATATCTTATTTGGTAGTTATAGGTTTAAAAATTTAACCCTGTTAACCATGCTTCATAGGACTGCCTTTAAAGTGTGTTTTATCAATACAGAGTGACATCCCTTTGTGAAATAACGTTATCGGTTTACAACAAGGGAGGGTCGATCCACAATTTTTAACATGAGCAGTTTAGGGAATAATGTAAATTAACAGGTAAACAGTAATAAACCATATGAATTTCAAATATTATTTTTTGCAATAGTTTCAATTTTAAAGCTATATTTTCCTGATAAACCAACAACCCGCAAAGTATAGGCAAGCTGCCTTACCATGCCATAGAGTGGCAATGCAATTCACAAAGGGATGTTACTCTATTGTCGTAAAGTCATAACTCAAATCCTCCATATTAATCAAGTTAGTGAGAAAAGTTGTCAAATTTAAACTGACAGAATTTCAAATGCTTAGATCTCAGATAGTTTAACCCACCTTGGTATTTTTCTGGAATTCCAATCTGATTTAAGCAATACTTATTGCTCTCCTCATAATCCAAATAGCCATAGAAGTATCTCATTGGATCCAGTTCTTTCAGTGTCTTTAAAACCTATGAATAACAAACGTTACAAGCACCTGTTAACAAGAGTGTAGTGTCAAATAAACCTGTTGTCTGGTCAAACTGGATAACTAATAAAGGCATTCAGCATTTGTATCACATACACTCAGGACCAGAACTTATACTGGGGCTGGGTCCCCAATGTAAACATATGCTCAAGGCACTATTTTTAAATGGTTGGCATTTCTAAATTTAGTATTTACTGTTGAAATTACTTAGTGGTCAAACAAGTAAAATATCTGTGAACATCGCATTGAAAACTGACCAATCAATTAAAGCAAATATACATTTGTTTGTTTGATTGGGACTTAATGTTGTAGTCATGACTTTTTTTACTTATATTACAAAAGATTGTCCAATTCTAACTCTGCCTTTACTTAAATATGATTGAAAACTGAAAGGAAACCTGGAAAAAAACCCATGATTGTAGCAGTCACATCGGTGGCTACCTCGTATACCAACGGCAGATCAGTAGTTTGACACACTAAACATCCCAAACCATGGCAGTGGGCGGCCAAAATATTTAACAGAGATTTAATACTTTACATGTTCTAGAGAAAGTTGATTGTTGCCTCCCAGTAGTAAAATACTCTTATCCACAACTCCTATTCCACAAAGTGATCCAGGTGTGGCCCTGACCTGAAGGGTAGCTGGCTCCCCTGGGCCAACTTGGTTCTCTGTGAACGTCATATCAACCTACAAATTATAAATACCACTTTAATCATATGAGAAGTTTATTTCACTGATTTTATATTGTGTTACACTTAAATTAAATTTCTGTTTGTATAACTGATATAACAGTTTTTGTTCTCCATATATCATGCATGATGAAAGTTAAATTTCTATGATGGCATGCCAGCCTAAATTTGCATTAATACACAAGGGAAGTTTCTTCCTATACCTTATTGTCTACACAATTGTCTGCTTTAAATTCTGTATTGCCTGCCACAACTTCACCATCTTCTCTGGTATAATAAACAATTAACTTTCCACCTGACCTCATTGACGACATAAATGGGATTGTAAACTTGAAGCGTGCCAGACGGTCAGACATTACTATGTCCTTGTCAGCTGAAAGAAGACATCACAAACATTAAAAATTGTAGCAACAAACAAACAAACAAATCAAGCCGTAAAATTAAATCTTCAAAATTGTTAAAGTGTCATTACACTCTTTTAAATAATGAACAGCCTTGACCAGGCCTGTCTACCCTATAGAAGACAGTTTTGAATAAAAGATCTTTTAGAAGTATTTTCTAACCATTTTGTGTATTTTTGTGATAAACAATGCAGAGTATATTAATTTGTGTGTGTATTTTAAATTTTTAATGGCCTATTTAACATAAATTATGGGTACAAAATACTCCAGAATACACCGAGTAGGCAGGTCTGCTTGACCGAAATTTTGTAAGATTTAAAGGCCTGACTAGATTTATGGATTTAGGTGTATGTCCTATAGACAAATTAAAACCAGGACATGCATATAAGGCCATCGAAAATAATATATTTGTTTCCTGAACAAGAATATAAAAGAGAGGATAGGTAGGCAGGCATTATTAATTTAAAAAAAAATCATTTTAACTACCGGGTAATAACATAAAAAAACCCACATTTGTTTGAAATTGTGTCATATGGTCATTTTATCTGAATAAAAAAAATTATACATGCACTTGTTATTTAGGCCTTGCTGTAGGCTACTTCAATTATTTTATGGCACTGTATTAAATCTTTATTGAAAGAAAAAACATAACCCATGCTTTTTTAGGGGTGAGGAAGTTTTTCATTTTCTTATTCCTGAAAAGTAGTTCCCCATTTTCTGAAAAAATGGCACACAAAAAAAAAATACAGTCAATTCTCTTTTTTTTTTTTTACCTTGATTTTTTGGGGTAAGTAGGGTTACGGGAAACAAATAAATTATTACACTTGCTAATTTACAACACACCACAACAAATTAAGTTGTTGATTATGTAAAGTATACTTATACTCTTTAGAAATACATCAATAATCTCCAAAAAGGTGATAGGCAATAATAATGTTTTTCTCATTAAAACCCCTTGCAAAAAGTCTATTATCACCTGTCTCCCTTCTTCGTCTCAGTTTCTCTGCATCAGCAGATTCTACATCTTCAGGTGGCGGAGGGATAGCATTTTCTGGAAACAGTCCAGAACGAGCTTCAGGAATTTTGGGAGGAGCTTCAGTAGTGTCGTTAGAAGTTACATTCATGGCTTCTGTGGTTGGTGGTGGAGGAGGTGGGGCAATGGTTGTTATGCGAACAAGGCTATGGGTTTCCTGCTCTTCACTCTTATATTCTGATCCTTCAAAAGCATTCTGCACACTGTCCATTACAACAATGTTACCTCCTGATAATATCTGAACAGAGACAAAAAAAATAGCTGTTTTATTGTGGGTATAGATATTTGTGCTCAAGTAGATATTTTTTTATTCTTTTCCTCACAACAATTTCAACACTGACTATTGCAACGGTATTTCCTCCTGATAATATCTGAATGGAGAGAGAAAATTAGATGTTTTATCATGGGTGAATATTTGTGCTCAAGCAGGTATTTTGTAATTCTTTCCCTCACAGCAATATCAACACTGACTATTGCAACAGTGTTTTCTTCTGATAATATCTGAAGAGAGAAAATTAGATGTTTTATCATGGGAGAATATTTGTGCTCAAGCAGGTATTTTATAATTCTTTCCTTCACAACAATTTTAACACTGTCTATCTATTGCAACAGTGTTTCCTTCTGATAATATTAAAACAAAGATAACAAATTAGTTGTTTTATCATGGATAGATATGGGTGTTTAAATCAGCTATTATTTAATTAATTCCATTACAACATTTTCCACACTGTCTTTGGCAACAATGTTACCTTCTGATAATATTTAAACAAAGAGAGAAAATTGGATATTTTTTCCTAGATAGATATGGGTGTTTTAAGCAGCTATTATTCAATCAATTCTATTACAACAATTTCAACACTGTCTTCAGCTACAATGATATCGCTAGACAACACTGGAAAAAAAGAGAAAATGAGCAATTTTATCTTGATACTAAATCTGAACTAAAAAAAAGAAGACAAAAAACAGAGCGAGCTTACTTTATGAAGAGTTTACTTTTGTCTTTATGGTAAATACATTTTTAAATTATACATTTATCAACTTTTTGCACAAAATCTAAACAAATTAGTTATAAGCTGCAGGAATAAAATTAAATAAATAAATAAAATTGGCTAAGTTTGTAATTGGTTTATCTTAATGTTTAAGGCAACTATGTTTTTATCATTCTTTTCATTGCAATTTAATTCTTCCAATTGCAACAAGCTACCCAACTTCCCTAGGCTAGGTGAGGTCTGACGTGAGTGTCTATTTCTGTTTTGGACAGACATAAAACTTGCCCAGATGCAAGTTTCCGTGACAACATTTTATAATTTGAACTAAAAGACAGAGGAAATCAAGTCGAATGAGGTAACTGTGTATAGGTTCATTTTGGTTTTTATTCTGGCTATATTTTTTTTATTCTGATGATTACAAAAATTATTTATTGCAGTTCCAATCTGGTGTTTAATGCAACAATATTTATTTTATACACTTGTTAAGACATTATTAATGTCTTTTATCTCCAGCAACATGTAACAAATAGCATTTAATGTGCTTTGGTCTATAGATTATGGCAGTTATCACTGTCAACAAGAAGGAAAGGAAATTTAGATGAAATCATAATGCCACACTGGCTGGTTTTATCGGATCAAGCTGCTTTTTAGTATTAGTGACTACTTATCTCAGTACTTTTTTAAAAGTGCCTCATTGACTCAACTGAATACTGAGGCAACTGTTCTCACCTGGTAATAAAACGTGTAGTTGGTAGCAGCAGGTGTGGTGTAGGTAATCTCCACAGGTATCTCTCCTTCGCATGTGACTGTGTCTTGAATAGTGCTAATATCCAGGTAACTCTTACTGCGAGAATACCACGGTTTCACATAGAAGTAAGCATGTGACTCCGAAACTTCATGGGTATTCTCAGGAAAGCTGAAACTCCCTCGTTCATAACGCAAAGCAGATGCCTAAAGAACAGACAATTAACAGAGTTAAGAAGGAACAAAGCCATTGATAACTCGACTTATATTAACAAGGGTTGATTACCTGATTACTGTCCAATCCCACTCTTAAATGAAACATTAGTTAGATCTGCACTTGAAAAATAAAGTGTACTTGTACATAATTTCCTCTCACAATACAATTTTTCAGGCAAATGAAGGACCAGTACTTTATTGGAACTGACTTAATATTTGACATAAATAAACAGTCTTTTCTATTTGAATAAGGGCAATTTCAGAATGACTATATGAACTCCATAGCATATCTAAAGCAGACAAGAATTCAAGTTTCAGTGATCATAACTTGATAACTGCATGGTTACCTAATCTATAAAGTTCCATACCATTAGTATATATATTCAGAATGCAGATGGTCTAGATAGTATTCCACGTACCTGTAAGTTAAAGATTGATTCCGAAGCCTCAGGTGGGAGAGAAAAGAAAAAACTTCCCATCTGGTCTGTGGTGAAATTTCCCTCATAATGTAAACCAGTGTTATAATTTCGGGCTGTCAGTTTAATTGGTTCTCCAGGTGCAGCAGTCGAGTCAGGACGTGTAGCAGTAACCTTAGTAAATATATAGATAAGCAAGTGAAGTTTATCTTCAAAACCTTTTGATTTGCAACACACCAAATATCATTAAATTGCAAAAGATATTACATTTTTTTGTGTACTTTGTGGTTGAGTGTTTCAATAATGGAATTTAATGGTGTCATGTGACTTCAATAGGATTTTCTTGTAATAGTAAAAAGAAAAGTAATTTTCATGAAGTTTCTTGAAATGGTTTATTACACATATTTTGCATGGGGTTTCATTTGAAGAAAATGAACTTCCATGGGTTCTTTATTGTCACAATTTCGTTAAAAAGAAAAACTGTCCATGGTAATCTCTGGTCATGGTTTCATTTCAAGAAAACTCCATTTGATTTTTCTTGTAAAAAATGACCAGCAAGACATTATTTAATAAGAGACATGTAATTAAGAATTACATCAATCATGTGGAACATTCAGCAAAGTTTGCAGAGCTTAACAAAATAAAGTGTAGACATGAAAATAGCTCCTGGCGTATCTTGCAAATAACATAAAAATAAATGAAATTACTAATAACTGTTAATTATGGTCTGAACGCTGTATTTTCATAGAATTCCCAAAGCAGCAAAATATACCATCTGTCCAACAGTATAATTTTGCGCTGTAACTCTTTTCAGATATTATATTAATGACAAAACAGCACTAATTTCTCCTTGAAGAACAATATACATTCTTCTGTTATCTTAGAATAATTATTAACAATACCTATATTAATATGATAAATAAAAATTAGAAAACTGCATCATTATTCCAAATTTTGGGATTCACGCTTGTTCCCTTCTGGCAGCAAGGCAAGACAATACAAAACAAATACAGGATAATCACAGGATGCAAAACAATGGCATCACAAAAAGATCAGCTTCCTGTTCCCCTTAAGCTCTGTGAGCACCAGGGCAAATGATGCTCCCTCCAACCACCTGTCCTTGTGCTTTTATAATAAAAAAAGTTGTTCAAACCTTTCCTGTGAAGGGCAGCCCTGGTTTGTAATATTCAGAAATATCTGAAAACTTAAGGTTTACTTCTTCTCTTTTAATTGAAGATGTCTTTGCAAAACCATGTAAAACAACACCTGCAATAGAGAAATATAAGTTTTGTTAGGCGAAAAGTGATAACTAAATGACTCATTTGACACGAAAACAGTGCACAATGGGTCAAGGACATTACCCCTAATGTCTCTGCACTAACAGCAAATTGAAGCAAACCATGACACTATATACAAGATCAGAACAGGAGGCAAAACACAGTGCAAGACGGGTGTAGGACAAAAGGTCCAGGGGCGAAAAGGTCCTAGGACAAAAGGCACCAGGACAAAAAGTCCAGCGGACAAAACGTCCAGGGGACAAAAAGCCTTGGACAAAAAGTCCAAGTTTACATGATAATTTATATACAAATGAAACTTACAAACTTAACAAAATTTCAAAAATCTTTTTAATCAAGATTATTTATAACTTGTGAAAACTTCGAAATATCATTCGAAAATTTATTGTTAATTAATTAATTTGATAATTTACACATTT
>JAVFBX010229594.1:0-10907 GCA_034783855.1 Mopalia kennerleyi | reverse complement strand
AACAGTGTGAAGTGGACAATCCGTCGTCATATAAGTGAAATACCCTTGAGTACGACATTAAACCCCAATCAAACAAATAAACAAATCCTCCTGTTTTTCAACCATAATAGGGCAAGGAACAGTGTGAAGTGGACAATCCGTCATCCTATAAGTGAAATACCCTTAAGTACGACATTAAACCCCAATCAAACAAACAAACAATCAATACTTCATCCATTGGACAAGCACTACCGTTATGTTAGTGAAATTACCTTAAGTATGGTGTTAATTCCCAATCAAATAAACAAACTTTATTTGTTGTCAGGGGCGTTATGTGTGATTTGCATCCCCTTATTGGGCTGGCACCCGTCTTAAGATCAACGTCACTTGGATTATCCTTATAACATTTAATTTTTGCACAGATGGGTTTTGATGTGTTTAATGCCTTGGACTTAATGGAGAACAAAGATTTCCTGGAGAAACTGAAATTTGGAATCGGTGATGGCAATCTCCAGTATTACCTCTACAACTGGAAATGTCCTGCTATGGAACCCAAACAGGTTTGTCCCAGTAGTTTTAACCCTTTGGGGGTGCGACTAAGAGGGAGCTCTGTAATACCCTAGGGGCTCTCAGGGCAACAAAGTGTAACAGGAAGCCAATCATGTACTGTAATTGTCCGTGTCTGTCACCAGTGCTGTCAAGGGTGATTTCCTTCACCCAGTGGGCTGACGGGAAACAGGAAGCCGATCTGTTTGTGGTGTCTGTATTGCGACCTGTTATTGTCCCATCCTGTCTTTGTTTGTTGCCAGTGGTGTCGAGGTTGGTTTCCTTCACCCATTGGGCTGGCACGTCGTCCTATAAGTGAAATACCCTTGAGTACGACGTTAAACCCCAATCAAACAAACAAACAGTGGGCTGACACCCATTCATATGAGTGAAAGCTCTTTGAGTACGGTGTCAAAACCCAATCAATGAAGCAAAAAGCACCAAGCAATGGGAAACAGGAAAAAATTCCACTTACATGTACCATTTAATCTTTGGGTTAATGTGGGAAATTACTGTTAAGAGTGCATCAGCATCAAAGAAGTGAAATATCCTTAAACATTATGTAAAAGGACATTTTATAAATCGAGCAATCTATAATTTAACAAGTGTAATGAGTGTACAAAGTGACTTGACTGGCCCTTTGGCACATCAATCGTGTTGCCCTGGTCTAAGGGGCAACATGAAGACAATCTCTTTTTACTGGGTTTCTTCCCGATTTTCCACCGTAATTAGGCAAGGAACATTGTGAAGTGGAAATTCCGTCCTCATATAATTGAAATACCCTTGAGTACGACGTTAAACCCCAATCTAACAAACAAACAAACTACTAACTTACGCTGTGTATTAATAATGTTATTCCTTGCTTCCCTTCACAGGTTGGTCTCGTTTTACAATGAGAAGGTTTCTAGGTGAAAAGGGTACAATAAAAATTGACAACGCTAAGGAAGGAGACTATGATGCCACTAACAGAATCTGTTGTGACTCTAAAGTTCATTTTGGTGAACTGGAGACCAGAGACGGAATATAGCAATTGATACTTTGAATTAATTAAAGTATTGTCATTTTATATTAATATATGCATTTAATCGTGCATGGACAATGTTGCACTCCTTGGGGGTTAAATGATGAAAAGACTTGAAAATAGAGTGTGCTCGAATACAGGAATCAACTGGTGCGTTAGACTATTGGGTTGGCTCCTTGTGAATACTTAGATGTTTAACGTGGCACATATTATTGGGACTAGTTCTTCCTCATGGAGTGTGCTAAAATAAAACCACTATTTAGGTTGAACTGAAGCATTGGTTGGGTCCATGGGAATACTTGACATTTATAGTTGAACAAATTATCGGAACTTGTTCTTGCAAATGGAGTGTGCTGAAAAAAACCCACTCTACATGTTGAAGTGAATACTTGATGTTCATTGTGGAACTATTTGTTGGAACTTGTTCTCGCTACTGGAGTGTGCTGAAATAAAATACAAACTACTGTTCAGAGGTGCACTGTACTATAAAAGAAGGAAGTAGGTGTTACTTTTCTGACAAATTCAAACTGAATGCGAAGAGGGTGTGAAATAATGAAATCATTCCACAAAATGCTGACTGTTTAACTAAATCAAAACCCTACCAAAAGTGGAAACCTGAATGTTAACTTGTTTGAATACAGCCCTAATATTAATATAAAACAAGTGTGTTGGAAAACTTCATGCTCATGGAACGTCTCATCAGTTAAGAGGCCCTCAAGATAATAAGCAGTTCTGAGGCCTTAAAAGTAATAACCAGTTTGGAGGCCCTCAAGATTATCATCAGTTCTTAGGCCCTAAAAGTAATAACCAGTTTGGAGGCCCTCGAGATAATCATCAGTTCCTAGGCCCTAAAAACAATAACCAGTTTGGAGGCTGTCAAGATAATAACCAGATCTTTGGCCAATGATAACTACATGTAGTCAGAGGAGCTAAAAGAGTCAATTCAGTTCCAGAAAACCTATAGGCTGCAAAAATAATATAAGCCCAAATTATTGGTGTATATAACTATTTATCTGTGTTGAGGTCAATATGAAAGGGGATAGAATGAAAACCTGGATATATTTTCTAGAATCTTCCCTGCTAGTTCTGATGCCACCAAGATACATGTAATAGGCAATAATGAGACAAATAAAATAACTGGTTGTATGTCACTTAAAATAACCATTTAAAAGGCCCTCGAGATAACTAGCCATTCTGCGACCAATGATAACCAGTTCTGAGGCCCTTAAGATATTAACCAGTTTAAAGGCCCTAAAGATAACATTCTGTGACCAATACTAACCAGTTCTGAGTCCCTTTAGATATTAACCAGTTTAAAGGCCCTAGAGATAACATTCTGCGACCAATAATGGCCGATTTTGAGCCCTCAAGATAATATCCTGTTCTGAGGCCAATAATAACTGTTTCTGAGGCCTTTTTGATATTAACCAGCCAGAAGGACATCAAGGTAATATGCAGATCTGAAGCCCTTATTAAGATAATAACCAGTTAGGATGCCTTAAAGATAATTAGCAGTTTTAAGGCCAATAATAAGCAATATAGGTCATTAAGATTATTTAGTCCTTAAAATAATAATCAGGTTGGAGACCTTGAAGATAATTAACCTCAAATTAGCAGGTGGTAGCCCAGACATGCCTACCTGGTGTATTCTGGAGTATTTTTGTACACATCATTGATGTCAAATACACCAATAGATGACCAAAATACACACAGAAATAAATATTTTGTGATATGCTGGAACACATAAATACCTAAAATCGGAATAAAACACATGTACTCCTAAACAACAAATTTTTCACACATGAATTTCTTCTAGGGTAGGCAGATCTGGTAGTCCGGTCCTTTTATTAGTTGATAACCAGGAAAGAGGCCCCATATATAACAGTAAGTTAGGAGGCCTCTTAATACATTTAATAGCACAATATGAGACCAGAAATCAAAAGTATGGTGTGCAAAATGGTCATTTTGCTTCACTTTTTAAGTAACTGGGTGTCCAATTTTTACAGTTTCCCTATCTCCTGCATGTTTAATTTTCTTAAAACAAGGTGACCAAATGAGGCACTCGTTCATTTCAGGGTGTTCACTTGGACGGGAGGACACCCCTCTGCCTAAGCCCTTGTATGAGACCCTTTACATTTCATATGCCCACCAGTTGTGAGGTCATCAAAAGTTCTTTGCAGTTAAATCAATTCTGAGGCCTGCCAGTAAACTATTTGAGACTCCTATGGTTAAACCAAAATCAATTCTGATAAACATATACGCTATAACTTCTAGCAGTTGGGACAAAGAAAATAGGCTTTACCAGGGGGGGTCCCACATGTTATTTCTGTGGACTGTCCCGAAATTAGTGTGTCCCAAGTTAACTGCTAGAAGTTATAGGGTATTTCTAAAAAGTAAGCACACTAAATACTGTAGCCCAAGGATGTCTATTAATGAAAACCAATGAATCACCTCCTGTTCTAGATAAACTCCCATACACTTAAATTTCTATACAGTTCTTAATCTTGATTTGTTATGGGTAACCTACAGACATTTCAACAGAAGGTATTAATGACCATTTACATGGTATATAAAATATTGATAAATATGTAACCAACAAGATATTCAGTATGGGTTAGGAATAAATCAGCCTACAGAGTGAAGTTTTGCCTTTACCAGTAGGCGTGTTAGATTTGTGTTTCCATTGTATGCCATAATAGGTCTTTGAAGCATACTGTATAACCTATGGATTAGAGAAGCAAACTCAAAATAATTCTTCACTAAATGAATTTACCAATTAAATTTAAATTCTTGAAGTGTCGACATACAATGAACAAAATCTGGAATAACAGTTTTTGCTAACATAAATGGATATGTTCAAGGCTAAATTTGCAATATTCATTCATTACCTTGTTTATCTTTTTTACAAATTTTGCTTTTGATTTACCACAATTGAGTAAAATTATTATTTGGCAGTGCTTCAATGTTATGAAAACCCTATGTATTTTAAATTAAAGTTGAAATATTGGATACTTTAAGTTACATGTACGTGCACGATTGGCTTTTCACACACTTTATCAAGTTACTTTTGGTGTACCATTGTTCACCAGCAAAAGTTAAGACATGGGTGTATTAACCTTGGCACATTACAAATCTAATATACAAATACATGTGACTGTTATGCAATAGAGCTTGGCTGATTGGCTGGAGTCCCGGCGATTATACATGTAGATGCATGTGCCAATAGACATCCAGCATATGAAACTAAGTCAGAATACAAATAAGCTGTGTTATGTTGCATGGTCTCTCTATGTATTTCGGACACCCATTGACAATGTCAAAAAACAAGATAAGCTTAGTTAAGATATTAAGTACAAATAATTCACTAACCCAATTATTATCGAACTTGAAAAAGCTCAGGTACATGTACATATGGGACTTTTTTGTTGCCATGGTAATCGCTGAACCAAGGGCCAAAATAAAACTAAGCGGTTATCTTTCTAAGGTGTCTGTTGAATGATCTACAATCTTTGCTGAACTGGGGCCTGTTGCTGGAAAGAGTATTAATGAGTTGCTAACACCTGATTAAATGACTAATACTGGATTAGAGATAGGCTTTCAACATGGCGTGATGTCATCTAATAGCGGATTAAATTTAACAGTACTTCGAGCAACTGGTGTATATATGTGAGTCACACGATGTGGCTCCGGCAATCGCGGGGGTGGTTTTTATGAGGTTTCTTCCTGGTTTTCCGCCGTAATTAGGCCAGGAACATTGTTAAGTAGACAATCCGTCGTCATATAAGTGAAATACCCTGGAGTACGACGTTAAACCCCGATCAAACAAACAGCAAGCAACTGGTGCCTGGTAATGCCCTTGTTTCACTCCTAGCAATGGTTAAATGCCATATGAGTGAAATAACCTTAAGTATGACAAAAGAAATCAAACAATTACACAGCTTATGCTACTGAGCTGTTGATAAATGGACATCAATTTTGTTATTTAAATAAAATTATTTCAGCTTGCGCTCACCTAGCAAATTAGTGTTTGATTTTGTTTTACCAATATAATAATAATTATAATTTTTTTAAGCTCCTATTGTTCTTGTAAGAGGCTTATACTTATGGATTACTGCCACAAAACCTTGCTTCCATTTCATGAATAATAAATGTATGCATACAAGGGTGGATCGGATACATGTAGCTGCACCGGGTGAATCAATAAAAAAAATTAAAAACTTGCAACTTGTTTTGGGTTAATTTTTTTATTTAGCATGGCTGTCCTATACATGCACCTGTACTTGTTAGGCACTGTGGCATATAAGTATCATTCTCTTCTTCTGGACCTCTGGCCATGGCTTAGTGGTACATGTGGGGTGTGTGCTTACTAATCCTACTTCAATGTCGGGTATATGAGCAAGTCACATGATGTGGCTCCAGCAATCCTGTTAGGGGTGGTTTTTACGAGGTTTTCCACTGTAATTGGGCAAGAAGCAATGTGAAGTGATGCTTTTCATCATATTGATTCGCATGATTTGGTGGGGAGCAATCCTGGCTGTGACTGGAGTTGATTAAGGCTTAATTTCTAGTTTGATCTGGGTTTAATGCTGTAATTAAGGTTATTTCACTCACATAATATAATATAGAATATAAGATGGCTTGACAGTGGCAGGCCTTACGAGAATGGTTACATGTAGCAGCTGGATACGGTGAACATGACCAACCTTTTTGAGATGTACATTAACATAAGAACAATGTACATGTAGACACCTGGGCCCACTTACGCAAAGCCTCCTTAGTTTTCACCTTAGGCCCTAACTAAGGAGACTAGCCTCGTTCACAAAGCCCCCCTTAGATTAAGGGGGCAAAATTTTCCTCTTAAGTTTCACCTTAAGTGTTAAGGTCACCTTAGTCTAAGAAGGCTTTGTGCAAGTGGGCTCTGATCCAGAGCACCTGTATTTCACTTTATTAATGGTACTAGGTTCCAACAGTATACTGTGAAAAACATAAATTTCATGTATGAATAATTAATTTTTTATTCGCCTGTTGAAAATCAGTCGTACTATGGTATGATCAGCGTCCGTCTCATAGGCTCCAATCCGTTTCCGGAGCAGAACTCGAAAACTATATAGCCAATCTTTATGAAACTTGGTAAGCACATTAACCATTACCTGTAGTTGTGCCTTTTGCTATTACGGATTCATCGTTTTAAGAATCAGTCCGTCTTCTCTGTCCGTTTGTTGGGATGGCTTGAATCCGTTTCTGGAGCCGAACTCGAAAACTATGAAGCCAATCTGTAGTTGTGCCTTTTGCTATTATGGATTCATCTTTTTAGACATCCGTCCGTTCGTCCAGATGGCTCCAATCCGTTTCTGGATCAGAACTATAAAGCCAATCTTTATGAAACTTGGTAAGCACATTAACCATTACCTGTAGTTGTGCCTTTTGCTATTACAGATTCATCATTTTAAAAACCAGTTCGTCTGTCTGGATCGCTATAAATCATTACCAAATCCATTAACACTGTATAAAAATGTCCATGGTTACCATAGTTTGACTGGTACCCAAGTCAATTTCCCACTTTTTGCATTCTTCCTTGGAACATAGCATGTTGTGTGACATTATCTGAAAGGTCTTGGGTTACCATGGTCACCCCACAATGGCGTATGTTGGGTTTACTAAAACTCTTGTTGTGAAATATTATAGCATCTAGACCAAATTAATGTTTTGTGACAAATCCTGGTGCTTTTAACCAAAATGTGTCCTTTTCTTCCCGAATACAATTTTCACATCTGAAGTAGTTCGATGGCTTCAGATTTAGGGTAGGGATGACACTTACCAATGAAATGTGAATTGTTGGAAAATTAATTCTTCTCCATTGATAAGTAGAGAACAGCGGCTTATTTTACAGAGTGATCCTCGCTTACTTGACAAACATATATCTGTCCTAGAAACACGGTCGGTCATCTGTGTGTCCGTAGGAATTTTCCCTTTACAGAGGAGCCACAATAATGAATTTTTCAGTTAGAAAGTATCAACATTTATCAGAGAAAATAAATTTGTTCAAATGCTGTAATATTGTCACAAAAACCAAAAATGCTAGGATTTGTCATGGTCGAAATTGGTGGTGATTTGGGGTATTCTTAGCATGGTTAGACTTTGGAAGAGCGACCATGGCTTAGTGGTTAGCTTATCCTTCATACAATCCAGTGAATCCACCAGTTCCATGGTGTCCATCAACCATCATATACATGTTTAAGAGAGAGTCACACGAGGTTTCCTCTCGGTTTATCACCATATTTAACCTAAGTGGAATCCCCTTGAGTGCACCACTAAACTCCACTCAAACAAACCCAATACACCTGTGACCAGCTGCATGTAAGTGGCCGCCTGGCAAAGTCATAATATTTGGTTATTGAGAATAGTGTGAAACATCAAACAATAAAATAGTTCGCTATATTCAGAAATAAAATCTGATGACCCTACCGAATCAGATAAAATTTGAACAAGAGGTCATGTCCAATAACTGACGCCCATATTGCCATAATGAAATTCAGTTTAATAGCAGGTAAATTGTTTTTCATGTTTTTATGTAGCCAACCAAAAAAAATGTACAGAGATGAGAAAACCATGGTGTCTTCAGTGAACATTTTCTAGCTTGTCTTCAACTTCTTCACAGGGATACCATCAGAAAACTGAAAAGAAAATAACACAAATCCTTCTTCAGACAATAAACAACAAATTCTTATACAGTTATTTAATGCTTTTTATCTCTCAATCAGTTTGTCATAACCAAGTCCTTGAAGGTTTGTTTTGTTTGATTGGTGGTTAACATCGTACTCAAGGGTATTTCACTTATATGACGGCGGGAGACAAATACAAAATGTACAAACAGATCAGCTTCCTTTTCCCCTTTAGCTCTGAGAACACCAGGGTAACAGAAAGCTCCTCTTTTCTCGCCTCTTACGATAGACTGAGGAAGCCGGAAGAGTATTCTGCAGGACTGGCCAACCCGCTCTCCTACGGGGCTGTTTGTAAGGAGATCCAGAGGTACCAAGAAAATATTGACTCTGATCGTGTCTGACACTAATCTCCAACTGCTAATAAAAACCCACTAAAACAATATAAAATCTATTTGTTACTTTGATAGTATTCTGGATTAAGGTAGCCGATCGAAATGCCGAACACGGGATTGTTTCTTGTGATCCCTCTGTTACAATACTTCCTGTCAATTCTCGTATGTAACACAATTCTTTGCCGTGACAGTGTTGGGAAGGTTAATGGTTGAATTAACACGAGTTACACTTCCGCTTTGGTTTTGTAACACACAGTAGACAGCACATTATGTTTCTGATAAAAACGGTAATCAATTGAATTAAATGTATTTTTCACCAGACACAGAACACAATCTATAAAAGAGGACATGGAAAATAAGTAGATCACAATAACAAGGCAATCTTATATTGATCAGCAACTTTTTTTTATAAAAATGTCACTGACCAGTTCGAACTAGTCATCCAGATTCTTAGTCACCCAATTGCATCCGACTTTTTCAAATATTTAAATCATTTTGATGCTCAGAAATTTGTTGTGTCGCTATCACCCAGTATACCCAAACAAAACAAGTGTTTAAACATTGTACTTATAGAAGGAGGTGTAGAGACAAACACACAAGGTGTCAGGAGATTCTACTGAACCCATAACATTTATCCTGGTAGAATTCCCATGTAGAACACACACACAAATAAATCCTGATGATGGCAAAATAGAGTGCCGAAATATAGAGATAGTTTTTTGTGTTGGGATTTAACTCACAGTGTTATTTCCCTCATGCGATGGTGTGCCAGTCCGATGGCTGAATGAAACCCCCACTCAACTTCACAACCAACAAACAATCACAAGACAGGACAATTGGGCTTCCCCAATTAGCTCTTAGAGCAAAACGACAATATAAAGTGTATCCCAATTGCTCGCTGTTGCTAAGTTGTGTGTTTATGGGTAGTCGTGCTTTTTCTGTCTTACAGATCCTTAGATGCGATAATTACGTTGTAGGAACCATTTACGACGGATGTTCTCGGAGTTAAGGGGCAACATGAAGACGGTCTTTTTGTGATGTGGTTGTTTCCATTACTGTGATTGTCCTGTCTTGTTTTTGTAGATTGCAAGTGATGTCCAGGGTGGTTTCCTTCACACATTGGCCTGGCGCGCCGTCATATGATAGAAGTAATATTAAGTAAGACGTTAAACACCAATAAACAATCAAACAAACGTTTCATTCACTTTAAAACTTGATTCAGATATTCCAATGCAGTAACAGCGTCAGTTTCTATATTTGCTAAACCCTCCATTGGAGTGATGAGTATATCATCCAAACAATTTAACAAAAAGACATGGCTTTCATATTTACTCACATTTTGGGTTTATTCGATAAACCATCATTACCGATAATTTGTTGAATATACCGAAATGTTGAACTAAAAAATTATATTTCTACGTGCAGAGCAATGAATACGCTTTACTACGCAAAGCTGTACAATGGCAGTCGTAATTATATAGTCCAGGCACTCTTTACTCTGAAAGAAGTAGGATATAGTCTGGTTTATATGGCCATAATTTCATTGTCAAGCCAACCGTATTGACATAAGTTTATTACAACTACTAAGCGTAAATCAATAACATAGAAACGCAGAATCAATTCCCCCAAGAATTTCCAAGAAATTAACTGTTAATTTGTAGTTTAACTTCAACAACATTTTCCTAAAACATCCCTTGTGAAATCAGTTTTCTGTTTGAAAGAATCTGTTCCTTATAAACAAACTAGAAACTATGTGATGGTACATTTTGTATTGAGCATTATACCACAAGAATCACTGACCTGGCTTCTAATAAGCAATTCATCAGTGGAAATGCTTTCGTATACTAAATCTTTGACAAGCTACATTTTTGCACTAAAAAGCAAGAAAATGATGTTGATATACTACGTAGGTCATGAAGACCATCTGAAATTCATGTTCATTATATTCCTGGGCGTAGTAGAAGGCTTTACATTGACTGATTCGTGTATCGAACAAAATATAAGACACTATAGAAGTAGATTCCCTGTTCATTTTTAGAATGCAAACTAAAATGGAACATATCAGGACACCGTCGCAGGTTGACTGGTGGTACTATTCAATAGTTTGTGCTAAAGGTATTAACACATTAAAGGACAAGGCCACCCGAAAACCGTGTTTTCTACATAAGTAAAAGATTTTCTGTCAAATGCAATACACAAATTCTGATGTTCCTAACCCGATCATAACTCGAGTTATCATCCATTAAAGAGGAACACCGAAACCACTTGAATCATCGAATCCTGTGTACAGCAGACTTCACTGATCTA
>JAVFBX010229583.1:0-10907 GCA_034783855.1 Mopalia kennerleyi | reverse complement strand
GCAAATAAAAGAAGTGCAAAACAAGATGGCCCGGGTGTATCTTAGAGTCAATGTCTCGACGTAGGAAGTAGAATCGATTATATTTTATATTCACCCTCTGCAAAACTCTAAATTTAGATATAACATCAGTGTGACAAAAAATTGGAAATGAATAAAACATGAGCAGATTTTGCAATAAGTGCCATGTTGTTGTGAAATGTAATGTCACTTAACTTTGAAAGAGGGAATGTAATCTTTTATTCAAAAAATTAGTTTAGGTATTCTACGAGCAGTGCATGCAGACTCATCTTCCAGCCTCAACTAGTGGCTACATGAAAACGAAAGATTCAAAATCTCTCAATAGCTTCGTAAGCTAGCGTGTCAGAGTTTTCCGGTTGGATGGACGCTAAATCTCTTAAGGCAGAAATAATTTGTTCCTGTCTCTAACAGTCTTATCGATAAATCGAGATTTCGACTGCCTTTGAATTAAGGCGGCTTTCGTTGTGTCTTCCATAAAAGCTACGCATTGGAACTCTGGATTTCATCAAATCTAATTGGTCTTTCATGCTGACAGTGGCCATTGAATAGGTTCCAATTTTCCTTTTCTCCACGATAAACTGTTGAACGCTCTAACAGTATCTGAGAAATCAAAATTCTTACAACTATTTTATAGTGCTTGAAACTTTGTTAAATTTAACAGAAATTTGACTGAACATTAATTTATTTCACAATCTCAGTTTTCTTTTCCCGTTAATACTGTTGCTCTCCATGTCTTATCAATCATGTCGATATAAACTTTGAGGGCAAGCCATATATGTTGGCCGGGTGGTGATAATGAATAGCATTCTACTCTTTGTGATGGTATACTGAACAATACTACATGTAGTTCAGTAGCTTGTCCTCGAATCCACATGCTGTATCTTGATAGTGCCCAAGACGTTCTGTTTGTTGCTTGGTTGGGACGCAACGCGGTTTCGCTATATTTGTACGATTAGCTAGGTTATATGTTTAATTAAAACCGCTATCAAAATAAATCTTTAGCAACCGATATTAAACAAATGCCATTGCTTTGTGAAACGTTTAACACGGGTTCGTTAAACATTTATACCAGAATGTAAATTATAGTGTAGCCGGTGTAAATGAAATTCGATTGAAGTCAATTAATATGCAATATAATGTTTGTCAGAAAACGTTGGTTACTTTCTGCAGCTGATTATCGTGTCTATTCCACAAACACTGCCTCACGCACGTTTACTTGTTGGCTGTAAACCTTGACAAGATGCACCATACGGACCGCTATTTCTTTTATTTATATGATGTTTCGTTTGAGGTATGTCCTGTTTCTTAAACGAATCGGTGTGCATCATCAATTTGTTTTTCTATAAAACATTTAAAATGATTGGATTTGATAGTTTTATCTGAAATATTTGCAATTTTAGATCCAAAATAAAATATTTGAAATGTTGACATAATTGGAGTTTTTTGTGTTGTCTTTTTCAGTTCAATTTATTTGTCTTTGTGATGTTTAATGCCAAGGGTGCTTTTGGTTGGAATTATGTTGGATAACCCCTTTAATAAATTTTTTTTTAAAATTGTCGTTGTGTTCTCGACACACTTTAAATACCGCTGAATGTCAGGTAAAACAATCAGCAATAAATAATTAATTAACACCCAGCACTGAAGCATATATTAGGTACATAGTGCTGTGTTCGTTTAATTGTTTAATTGTGAACATAATCTTTTTGATCTACCCGCATTTTACCACAGAGATATTCAACTGATTAAATCTTTCAGTTTAATTGGTCTTTTAATATCGTTTTGTTAGGCTTCACTAATTGTATGATATTTTTTTTAACCCTGTTATGAGGGTTTAGTCTTGGCCACATTGTATGTAATCCGAATTGAGTAGTGTTGCCTTGCTACTTTTACTTTACGTGTGACCATTCAATACGGGAATACAACTCATTTGTGTGTATGTGCGGCGTTGTTTTTTTCAAAGTCGGCGAAAATCTTAAATTGGATTAATGCCATTCACATTTTTAGCCCTCCCGTAGAAAGTGATATCTTCAATTGACATTAAGAGACCAATTGTTTTTTTTAGAATTTGCCTTTGTCATATTGCAGTGGTGTTGGATGGCGGTTATTTAGGCTCGATATTACACCGAATCGCATTAAACTAATATAATTGTATTTAAATACTATATGCCGGGGAATATGATAGGTCTTGAGGAAAGAAAATACTGGGGAATTTCAATCTACTTAGCGTGACTTTTAGAGTCTATTTGAGTCTAACTAATCCTCGCAACGTCCAAGTGTTTTGTAAAATAAACAAAACACAAAACAAAAACCAAGTCATTACTGAGAAAAACATTTCAATATTTAAAAAAACGGTTAAAATGATAGTTTCTTTATGCTTGTTTAATACCATCTTTTGTTTAACGTTGATGTCGCTCTGAACATGTTACAAACTAATCACTCGATGATGGCTACATCACTATTTTACCACAAAGAAATCCGACACCAAGCCGCTAAGGTTGAAAAGCACAAACCGAACCGAGTTTAAGATTTTGAATTTTGATTTTAAAATAAATTAAATTATTTAAAAGGTTAAAAACTTAGTATTATGTTTGTTCGACGACGTTTCGATGTCGGTGACTTGAAGTATGGCATATACGGAATATAATGTACGTCCCAGGGTCGGATTCCCGGTAAATGTGTGCAGGATTTTCCTTTTCTACATTGATAAATAATAGATAGAATGTGGATCGGTTAATGCCTGGTAAGGGTTTAAAAGCCACCAATTGTAATTAACGGTACAACGAGGAGAGACCTAATGGTGATGTATGGTATTATATGAACTCTCAAAGGGAGTTTATACCAGAGCGGTGTTACGATGCAGAGGTCACGTGCTGGTTTACTATCATATGTGTCCAGCGCATCCCAGGCCAATGTGTATCGTACATGTACATACAATGCACAATTTAGTGCATTTTGCTTTTATGGTGTTATTTATCTACACATCTAATAGTGTTATCGTGGTTTTGTAATGATCCCTCAACAAACGGGGCTGTGTGACTGCATTGCATACATGGTAATGTTTTAATGGGATTTTATGGTCTTAGGTGAAGCCCCACAGGGATAATGAAGCAGAGATGTGCTAAAATCCAGAGATCACCTATGTACTATACTAGCACGGGTGCGACAGTGTCCATCGCAGCTTAGACAAGTGCATACCATATATACCCATGCTAGTTAGTTATCGTGGTGAATTCTTGTAAACATATTTTGAATCAACAAAGACGCTAAGAGCCAGTTGGACTGTCAATCACATAAAGAGGCATTTATCTTAAGAGGTGATGGTCTGGAACTCATTTGACGCATAACCATTACGGTTGAGATTGAACAGGCCAAATAAACAAACAAACGCCTGAATCGACTAGAATCGAGCTCGTGTATACTTCCAATGGCATAGGATATAATCGATCTGGTGTATACTTTTATGTGCATCGACTAGAATCGAGCTGGCGTATACTTCCATGACCATTGACTAGAATCGAGCTGGTTTTTATTCCATTAACATCAAATAGAATTGAGCTCGCGAATACCTCCATTGGCATACGATAGACTCGAGCTGGTGTTTATTCCATTATCATCAATTTGTATCGAGCTGGCGTATTTTCCATTTGCATCGACTTGAATCGAGCTGGCGTATACTTCCATTGGCATCGACTAGAATCGAGCTGGCGTATACATCCATTGGCATCGACTAAAATTAAGCTGGTGTATATTCGACTAAAATCAAGCTGGCGTATTCTTCCACTGACAGGATAGAATCCAGCTGGCGTATACTTCCATTGGCATAGATTGTTTCACCAAGAAAGGCCCCACTCTTCTTTAACGACGTTTAGCAAATTTTGGATCAATGAAAGATAAACGTGATCTAGTATTTAAAAAAATCATTTATGTGGTATTCCGAAAATCACCAGGCTTCGGAAAAATTCTCAAAAGCAAACCTAATAGCATATGGAGTTATTATGAACAACATAAAGATACGAGGGCAAAGGGCAATAATGGTTTTCGACTAATCGTTTGAACATTCCAGATTTGTCCCGCCACCTAATTAGCAGCCTGTCACAGATTTACCATGACCACCCCCTCACACATGTGGGTTCCAATTCATAAGTAGAAACTAATGGTCATTCGATATATATCAGTCGAATTCTCCTCAAATCGCTACGGACAAAAACAATTAAATCTGCCCCCAACAGAGACTTACCGAAAGATCAGGATTCTGTCCGTCTGTTCATTAACCGACATGTTATCACCTCTGACACTTAAACTTTGTCTCGACGTCAACACTTTAGATACTGGCTAAGTCACCATCGAATAACCTTCAATATAACGACTTTGCCTGTCTGATGGTATCATTGTCAGCCGACCTAGTTGATACAGATACTAGATGTACTAGGCAAATAAATACATAGAATATTGAATGTACCAAACATTGCAAAGTATTAATATGAGACAGTTACACTCAGCATAGAACAGAGTGGAGTATTTACTACACAATAAAGTGGATTGTTGAACAACATTCAACGCGACAGTAGGGTCCACCACGAACGGGTTCACAGTTCAGTGAAAACTGTATACCAATGAACCTCAGTAAAACTGTAAGCCCATTGGTGGTCTCCGATTAAATCTGTCCACAACATAAGAGCTGCTGTTTAAGAAAATTTAAAATAATCCGCACCACAGAATATCTAATTAATCTGTATAAGTTGGACGGCCATAATAGAGCTACGTTCTTGTTACTATGTGGATATACATAGCTAAATTGTCGATCATTTAGTGATGTTACTGAGCATATACACTTTACAAGAAATTGTGTCATTCTTGTCAATAATTAAAATATTTTGATGAAAAATTGATATAAATGACACTTCTGGGCTTTAATACTTTATAACCTTGTCATGTTGAAGACTCCCGGTATGTAGTATCGCACCATGAATGTAAAATACTAGCTGACATGGCCCTAGCTGTATTGTCCAATAAACTGTTGTTCTGGTGAAATGCTATTATTATTGACTGCCAATTGCAAAATGTCAGACAGTGTTAATATCCTGGACATCAGCATTACTGGACGACCGTGGCCTGTTCACCCACATCGCCCAGGGCTTCAATAATGTACAATTTGCATCATCCACTTCAGACCAATATATTGAATTGTAGGCTCGAGTAGAAACATGCAATTGATTAAAGCTGTCGTAATACAGGATATCCTCGGACGAACATATATCCTTAAATCTCTGTCGTCACTCATGCTGGCCCTTGAGATCCCATAGTGTAATGTGCTGAAACACAACCAAGATGTAAGAGATGGTATAAGTGCCTTGTCAGAAATGAAAAGCTAGTCGAGAGCTAGAGTGCTTGTGCCAAACTAATTGCATTTCTTTGGTGGAGTTTACAAGCCGTCGGCAAGCTACAAATGCCTTTGTGTTCATTTTATATGGTGTGGAAACTTACTCCAGGCATGGTTCAAAAGCTTTGTCTGTATCAAAGGCATTTCGATGAAGGAATATATGCATTATATGATTTTTTCCGGGTTTTAACACAAGAATGTATTGAGTAATCGGCAAAACGTTTTAATGAACTACTTGCCTATGTATACCAGTTGGCACAATTTGGTGTTTTGTAGAACTAATTCATATACAGCGCACATGTCGTTGTCCGGCTTCTACAAACAGCATCTTATGTGTTGATGGCTAGTCATGTAGATTTTCCCCTTGGTGTTAGCTAAAGTGTGTAAAAGCCAATCTGTTTGTGGGCTGTACTACCAAATTATTCACCAGCAAGTTATCAAACGTGTTCTTCGCTCTAAGTATTTCAGTTGGAGGCCCCATGGCAGCACTGTGCATTCCGACCGTAGTGCCAGATTCCACTCCTCTGGTGGCCACCACTGGCCTTGTATTACCCGGACTAATCGGCTGAAGAATCCTTTATGCGCGGAAAATAAGATTAGTATTGGCTGAAGAGTTTGGAGCTGTTCTAGTATTTCTACACGTTTGGATGAGTATGAGGTGAGTGTTATTCACATTCTTCGGTCTTGCATACAAAATGTAATCTGATAAAGCTACGTTTGTTCTCTTGTGGTAAAAGTTTAAATAATGTGCTGAAAAATGACTTCTGTAACAATTCAAGATAGTGACTACAGTGCTGTGTGGTGCTTAGTTAAAATCAATAATGGTACTTACAATGTATGGTCCATATACCCTATTAAACAATATCGTAGTTCTTCAGCATGAGTTTTAAGGGGAAGTTAAAACAGTTTATGACTAATTACAGCACAATGCATCTGTTTGTCGATTTCTGCAGTGAGTTTCATTAAATTAAGGAAAAAATTTTTTAAGTGGATGCGGCCATGTTTGTTTTCATATTGCCCGTTATATCTTGTCACATGAAAAATCTCACGGGGTTTGCCTCCCTGCAAATTGACCAACCAAAGCATCACGAATTTGTTTGATGGGCAATAATGGTACTCCGGTACATCAATAATGAATCTCCAGGTAAACCGGTGGTTACTGGAAGGAATAGTGCTTCGTGGTACATGACCCACACGGTATTAGAAAACAAGTTTAACTGTGTACTGCTATCCTCTATGTAGGCACTTTGCACCTGCGATAGACCTAATGGTATTAAAACGGAAAAATCTGTGCTGGGGGAAAAACACCAAAACAGTCCTGAGTCAAATACATATTGATAGAATTGACATCGGTCAAGTCGTCAAGTTCTTGTCTCGGGGCAAGATCAAAGGCTTTCTAGTGCTGGACTAGTTCAGAGGTTGATCCAAGGGTTATGAGCGCCTGTCTAGTCCAGCGGTTGATCCAAAGGTTACGAAGCGGAAGCTTTAGTTGCTATCAGAAAAGCGGTACACACAACGATCGAATGATCTGTCAATACAAAAGTATAACTTGCCTTTTTAGAAGATAGACTTTTGAGAATCATTTCCTTTTAAGTCAACATGACCAATTATATATTTGTTTTCTTAAAGAATATTGAAATATGGCAAGTTAAACAGCTTTTCAGTCTTTGACTATAAAATGGGTATTGTCGAACGAAGTTAAAATGCAAGATAACTTGATAAATTCATGTTTCATCATGCTTCCACCATTTGTGATAAGCAATGCTATAAATTACAAAGCGACACAGGCTGTTTGCTTCAGAGATGAAGGCCCGGTCCTTTGTAGTCATCACCCACAAGGGATAATTGGCACTGAATAAAATTCGAAAAACCATTACAGATAAAGCGATGACTTATATTTGCCTTTCTGTGTAATAAACTGATCTAAACATGTATTCACCGTTTCCACGTACTACCATGTACCAGAGACTGTGGTCTGTCATGTTTTTGTATGGTGAAAATCATAAGCTGCTGTGACAAAGAGTTCTCTCTTTGTCAATGTAAACATTGTACCGCTAATTCGACATAGTTATGTTTTTTCTCGAAAAACTATAACTTTATCGAATTAGCTTTACAATGTCTACCTTGAAAGAGTTTACACACAGCAGCTGATGATTTTCGCCACACAAATACATTATTAACCTTAGAATGTCTTGGCGCATGAGTCAAACTTGTCTCCTGAATTTCAATCAGCTACAGACGAAAAACACGATCAAACATTGTCTAATGTTTCAATGCATAATCCACATCGAAAGCACGAACTCAGCTGTGTAAAATATTTTACAATTGTAATACCTTGCGTACATATTTAGCGTCAAAATCTACAATACCAAAGGATTGCTTACAAATTTCAACCCAGAAGTCAACAGCGGAAGGTCGTGGGTTTTCTGGGTTTATTTACTCCCCAGTTTTCCTTCCACAATAATGCTGGCCAATGATCTGTAATTGGGATTTAATCCTGTTGATCTAACATCGAATAAATAAATAAAAAGAGCATTATAAAATGGAAAAATTATACAGCATGCTTAAAAAGGAGCATTATTAAAAAAGAAAAAATGGTCAGCATGCTTTTAAAAAATGGAGAATGTTGAAAAAACAAACGTTGAACAACATGTAAAAAAACGAGCGTCTAAAAAATGAAAGTAAACTAGAAAAAAGGCACGTGGGTTAAAAAAAATTAGAAAACAAGTTCAAGACCATGGTTAATAAAAGAAGTTCGGTTAACAAAAAGAAAAAGAAAGCATATTTAAAAAGTATGGTGAATATTTGAAAATTAGAGCATGCTTAAAAAAACAGCACGGTAAAAAAGGAAAAACTATTTTGAAAAAAAACCCGGCTTTAAAACAGGAATTGTGAAACAAAAGGACAACTAGCCGATGCTGAAACAGCATGGTCAATAATAAAAATAAAAAGGCATGGTACAGAATACGCGAGTTGAAAAAGATAAACCCGAGAAATCAATGCAGTTGTTTTACGTTTTTCATTGACAATATGCTATGCAGGATATAGAATATATACTTTTGCAATAGTGTTTTCCGACTGCCTGTTTTAAACAAATTCAGACAGTCGGCAGCAAAAAAAATCGAAGCCATCCTGTTGAATCCGTTTTTTTTTTCATATAAAACAATGACACAATTTTAAAACGCAGTTAAGCGTATTATCTAGTTTATGTTGTCGAATGAAAGGAAATTAAAACATATTAATGTTTCAAACAATGGTGTTAAAAATTGAGAATTTAAAAACTGCAAGAAAATATGGAGATTGCTTGTTTGCGTGAAGTTTAACGTCGTACTCAAGGATATTTCACTTATATGACGACGGATTGTGCACTTCACACTGTTCCTTGCCTAATTACGATGGAAAGCTGGGAAGAAAGCTCTTAAAAAACACCGCGATTTCCGGAGCCACATCCGGTGACTTACTCATATACCGAAGGATCGTCAGGATGACTATCATGTGGACGGTAAATCGATTGTTTGTTTGATTGGGGTTTAACGTCGTACTCAAGGGTATTCCACAATACAATCCACGAGAGTCACAAAAGAGATTCTGGAAAATGGTATACTGCTATTAGCCTAAAAATAAATACGGATTGATCAACAAATTGTTAAAATTACTTAAAAAGTCCGAGCAGATAGCAATTCTGCAGACATCTTTGTTAGGAAATCTAAAGAGAATGCAAGAGCACACGGGAATAAAGCCATCGAAAAGATAAGCGCTTTAGGGGGAGTTACATTTGATGCGATCATAATTAAATTTGTCTTGTATACAGATTTGTTTCTTTTATTTGCGGTTTAACGCCATACTTAGTCATTTCACTCACTGGTGACGTGCCAGTCCAACGAGTTAGTAAACCACCCTTTGACGCCATTGGCAACAAAGACAAGACAGGACAAATATACAGCATTATACAACAGGACAGGACGTGATACATAGACATCACAAACATGTTACCCCTTCGCTCTTAGAGCATCAGAGCAACAGGATGCACTTTCTCAATCATACGTGATCTTAAATAGAAGGAGAGAGCCAGTCTGACAGATGGACTTTCAACACAAGCACATTACAGAAATAACATGTTAGTGAAAACAGTTTATATAGAAATCAAGCCAATATTTATAAATATATCTCCGAATTAAAATCAGTTTGTTAAATGGTCCAATTTTTTTTTTTTACAAAGAATTTTAATTTAACCATTTTTACTAATAACTGCAAATCTTAAGTAGAAAACGTAACTGAAAACTAATGTCGTCAACAGTTTGACCCTTAGGTTCAGCAATATCAAAAACGTGAAGCCGCTTTTTCTCATTCGTTAGTCAAACAACTAATCCGGCGGCAATTGTCTCGTTTTTATTGTTTCATATCGTTACGATGGCGATGTTCTTTCGCATATTACGTCTGCGCTGTGTTGCAAGATTGACATCAAGACGAATTTATAGGATTATCGCGATGACTTAGATTAAAAAATCGGTTTATACTAAACAAAACTTATTGACACGGTTTAAAAGTAAAACGTAACATTCAAGGAGAAATCGGGCGACAGTCAAGCTACAAATACCCCATATAAATATTTAATAACCGGGGTATAAAATGTCCCTAAATGTCTAATGTGTGTAGACCTGAAAAAAAGAGCTGAAAAAAAAAAGATCTGAAAAAAGACATAACGATATATACATGTAATCTAATTCAAAATTTTTAAAAAGTGCCATCCGCTACAAACGGAATTAATACAGTGGATATTTTATGCACACTTTTAGTTGGTCCTAAATCCTTGCCAACAAGATTTTAGTTGATTAAATCCAAGGATTTTTACAGACGTGAAAATAAACCGGCGCAAAACTCACGAAAAACGACCGACTGTTTCAGATGAAAAGTTCGCGCAACGGACTCTCGAAAGGCCACGACCCGTTCCGAGCGTGAAAATAGGACCAACAGCTTGACCGTGACAACACCTCCATCGCCACCAAAAGTGAATGCAAAGCTTAGTGCTTAACTGAAAATTTCAGAGCATTAAATCTCCCACCGTTCACTGTCGCGTTAACACTGACGAGGTCACGAGGGTATGTCTGTCAAGTTGGTATATGAAATATCCACTGCTTGTAAAGAAAATTGCCTACCTCAATCTCTCTGTTGAAGTTCTCCCAGCTTCCACTTCCCCAGAAATCCACAAGAAAGGCGCAAAGTTCAAAAGTTCCATACTGCATAGAAGCAGGCTTCGCGCACCTAACCACAAGATAGCCTTAGAGGACGGCAAGACGTCATCTATGGCTATCAACAAGACAATGCACTTGACTATCTAATCACAGGGGTTTGTCTATCGGATATTTAAATTTTTTAAAACCACAAAAAGGCACAGGGATGTAGAATATCCTGTTCTTGATAAACTCCCTGGCAGAAGTTTCTCTATAGATCTTATCTATATTTGTTGTTCCTGATATCTATAAAGGGAAGGGGGGGGGGGGGGGGGGGG
>JAVFBX010229572.1:0-10135 GCA_034783855.1 Mopalia kennerleyi | reverse complement strand
ATTAGGACTTTGTCATACCATAGTTTGACATGTCTGTGGTTACCATGGTTATGGACTTCTGAGTGCACTTTACATTTTTTTTAATTCTACTATAAATGCAAAAACATTTCTGCCATCCAGGAAACGCTCTAGCTTTAACATGCCATCATCATGATAAGGCAAATCATTTGAGTTGAAATTGCAAGATGACATTCAAACAAGAAGATTGTGCAATTTTTACTCAACTAAAATTATTGTGGGAATTCCCTTCATAAAACAAAATTAATATTATTTTTTTTAACATTTGTAATGACAGTATAAAAAATTATTTTTTTCAGGGAAAGCTTGGATATAAATATTTATATGGTGTGGATTACTCTGCTAAGGCTATTGATCTAGCCAATCAGATCGAAGCATCAGAAGGAGTCTCTGGTATAACATTTCAGGTAAAAACTATCGTTTATTTATGACACTTTGTTGTGGTCATTTCTGATATCCATCCGTATACTTACAGATCAGGGATCATTCACATGCTGTTGGGAGGGCACTCCTTTGACCTGGTGCTTGAAGCCGATCTCTTGTGTTGTATGTTTCACATCCTCTGATTGACTTGTCTTCTCAATGTTTGTTACCAGTGTTGTCATGGTTACCTTCACCCATTTAGCTAGCATCCCTTGTATTAATGTAACACCAATCATTCATCATTCAAATTATATATTTTCTCCACTTATTTTCCCAGACAGCTGACATTCTAAATACAGAAGGAGGAGAGAGAACATGTTTGACGGCAGATCAGTACAAAGTTTGTTTAGACAAAGGAACCTATGACGCCATCAGCCTAATGGGAGATAACTCCACAGATGTCAGGGAGAAATATCGACAAGTCGTCCACAGTGTGTTAAGAAACGATGGCAGACTTGTTATAACCTCCTGTAATTGGACAAAAGAACAATTACTATCCCAGTTTGATAAAGGTTAAGAGTTAATCATTGTTTCGAATAATTTCTGAATTTTTGTGTCAATCTGGGGCCACTTTTACAAAATGTCGTACAACAAACAAAATGTCATACGATAAAATTTTGTCACGTTAAACTAAAGGCGTAAAAATGTTGTATGATATTTTATTGTCATGTGTCATTTTGTGAAAGTGGCCCCTGTCCTCTCATTTCATTATTTACAGAGGTTAGAATACTTTGACCTAAGCATACTAAGGTCAAGTTTTGTTGATAATGTGGGGGGTCATCTAAGGTCACTGTCTCCGGTTCCAATGGTCAACTTGTTTCTACAGAGGTTCATACTCTTTTAGAGTGCAGTATTATACATATTGAACAACACTACTCTGACAGCAACCCAAATTGTTGTTAAAAGTATACGCATAAAACGGCTCAGAAACCCAAATTGCTGTTTAAAGTATATGTATAATACACTAACAGATGTTATCACATTAGTGAAATACCCTTGAGTCAACATTAAACCCCAATCAAACAAACAAAGAAACAATCATTACAAACTTTATGAGTCGTTAATCTTAGCTAACCTCTCTGAACAGCCTGATACGCCATTTTGTTGATCTACATCTGCTACAACACCATGCAGTTATTTACATTGGGTAGTAATCGGAATGCACCATAAGCAACACCTGTACAGAGTTCAAATTTATATATTCCTTTTTCGTTCGTAGATTCTACTCTCGAAGCGGAGATCCCAACACCCACATTCCAGTTTGGCGGATCATCTGGAGGCACAGTAGTGTCCCTTGTTTTACGAAAGAACGGAAGCTGACACACAGGCCTTAATTGACATGCTGTGCCCAAACATGTTACATGTGAGATTGTTGGTGAAAATTTTCTGTAAAATGATCTGAACAAAAGAGGAGTTCCAGATCAGAGGAGTTACAGCCTCTGGAGGATTTGATCTGGGTGCATCCTAATTTTACAAATTTATTTGCACAAGATATTGCATTTTTTTATGATTTTGTTGGACATGTGATTTCAGAGCTAATGGGCAGCATGAAGCTAATCTGTTTCAACATGTATGTTTTGCGTCCTGTTTTGTGATTGCACGGTCTCGTCTTTGTTATTTCTGGTGAGATCGAGGGTGCCTTCCAATACCTATTGGGCTGGTACGCCGTCAAAGATGTAAAACATTTACAGATCACTATTGAATCAGAACTCAATGCTGTTGTTTGCTTCCTGAGTAATGTGAACACAGCTTTCATTGCAGTGAATGATAAATAACCAACTGAACCAAATAATTCAATACCAAAAGCTATCAGGCCTGTGGCTAAGTGGTTAGGGAGTGCACCTACTAATCATACGATGATGTACCGTTCACGGGATCAAGTCCATCTGTCGACCATCAGGTATATAAGTGAGTTACCCCATGTGGCTTCGGCAATCAGTGGGGTGGTTTTTACCTGGTTTTCCACCGTTATTAGGCAAGGAACAGTGTGATGTGGACTCTCCATCATCATAGAAGCCAAATCCCTTGAGAACAACGTTTAATCCCAAACAAACAAGCAAGCAAACCAAAAACTATTGTCAGTACAATACTTAAGCATTGGGTAAAGACAACAACGTCTAGACAATTGGCATTGTCTACATATTTGCACCGTAATCGCCGGACATTCTGAAAACAATTCATCAGTCTTGTCAAAGATCTGGTAAAAACTGTTTTCTGAGCTATTCTAAGTGGCATCATTGATTCATTTCTGTATCATCAAAAATGAATTTGAAGTCGGATATAACGAAATGTTGAAAGTCTGTGTATATTTTGAAAAGAAATAAAATTGTATTTGTAGGAAAGTTATTGTTAATCTTTTGAATGGGTTTCCAAAATGGTGATCTTCACTGAACATATGCAAAGATTTTTGATTTGAAATGTTATTGATAGTGACAAAGCCTGATGCGGTATTTTACTGATATGATGAAGATGTACTTCAACAGTTAGTTCTAAATCTCACTAACTTCACTTCCATGTTGTTCAAGGTGCAAATATAGTGAACAAAATTTAATTAAAAACAAGTTTTGTCAAACTAACAGGGGCACAAATGACTTACCGATGCCTAATTTTACAAGCACCAGTGGATAGAATTTTGGGGCTGGGCATTGCCTAGAACGACTTAGGTTATCTACGCTGGTTGGATGTAACTGTAAACAAGTTGAGTTAACTATAACCTTGATCATTTTAACCGCCAGGTGGCGTAGCTGAAACACTCGTTGTACATCAATTATCTGCCAAGGGTTGTAATGCAGAGCTGCTCGGATATAAAACCCTTGGCTAGAGAAGATGTCATATGACCTGCAGTCCTTTATATGTTGTGGGGATAACAAATAATGTATGCCTAGGGTTGTTTTGCTGAGTAGCTCGTAATAAAACTCTTGGCTAGCAAAGATGCATCTGGGATGTCAAGTGAACATCACTATTATGAATTTTTTTTTTTTTTTCAAAATCAATTAATAAACATAGTCTGTGTTGTGTAAAAATTCTCACTTTTCATCTATTTTGGATTCAGAACATAAAGTATTCCTAAACTAAATTTGCATATTCTCAAGCATTGTTAAATTTGGTAGGTATATTTAAGTGTGGGGAATAGTGGGCATAGGCTGGCAAATTTGCTTCCAGCGAACCAAATCTACGACACATATATCATAACCAAGGCCCTGTCTACCTTATCAACCGACTTGAACTGCCAGTGCCATTGGTAAGAGGCTATGTACAGAGTGAAGGTTGCTTACCACTCAGCCTAGGAGAACACCAGGCAGAATTGATCTCGCCAACTCATTGGTGCTAGACTATCTTTAATTAATACTGGTTAATTATGTGCAGTGACATCTCATAATATCATACGAGGTTAGTTCTTTAGTCAGAGCTTTGTACCGATCATACTTTCCTACCTACCACCCGGATGGTAGGCATAATTGCCAACTTCACAATAAAAATGGAGTAAACAACAATTTTTTTTTTCACAAAACAACATTTATTTTCAAATAACAAGGCATTCCAATCCATCATAAGTCCTTAAGACCCAGGCTATCAGACCATCGTCGTAACCGTACCTCCTTCACATACTCGGGGGCGTCAGGGGGGGGAGAAGTGGTTGTCATTAACAGCATTATAACCTCCCCTTGATTTCAATAAAATCTTAGTTTTGTTCATTTTACACTCGTGTTTTCAGAGTAACATTTGCTTGTTTATATTTTGAACCATCAGATTGTGTTTATCTGCTTCAAATTCCCATTAGAGTGCCCTTTTTTTTAGTTGTCTGTGTTTATCTATGAACCAACAAACGTTATGCCCTACAGTACTCAAAACCCAACACAAAAGCTACGGTGACAAAGTCAACATTCGAAAAAGAAATACAAATTAATTAAAATATAAAAACCAACTCGGAAGCAAAGAGAGTTATACACTACAGGAAAAAATCACTCGTTTTTCCACAGAATCAATGATATAGAGGATTATACAGGGAATAATTGATAAAGACAAAAAGTTTAAACAGAAGTGATGCACATGAAGCCTTCAAAAGGCCAGTGTCCAACACCAAAATTGGTGCAGTCTTACATCAAGTACAATAATAGATTACAATTCCCTAACCAACAAACCAAATATTTAAAGATGAATATTCTACCAAACTTTTGTTTGAATGGCATCCACAGTTTATTTTACAGTTCACCAAAGTTTAATATGTTTTCAGAATTATCTTTGCCTATCGACTAACGTTATCGAGGCTAAATAGCACAAAGGCGTTTGCATGCTAGCCGAAAACATTTGTCCCTAAAAGTTTATTAAGTCATAAATGTGTATATGCGTTTTATATATATACTTATATTAATATATAGAAGAACCATTATAGCTACGTATATTGTTACAGTACTAAATTACCAATTTTCAAGAAACAATAAAACAGAGTTTAAATCATCTTTCACATTCAAAGTTTGTGCATCAAATTCCTTTAAAGAACCAACTATCATTTTATAATCCTTTCCTTCAGATACAAATGTATTTTCAACACAAAATTCATATTTTTATCATAAGGAATCAAATAACAATTTTCTCACAAAAGCGGATGCAAATATTAAAAGTATAAACAAAATGGTCTTTATCGACAGATACCATAAATCTGGTTGAAAACAATCGGTCGAAATTAAACCTTGGGGGCGTGGAGATTCCTTTGTCAAATTTCACAGAACGCACTGAACAACCAATAGAAATCCTTGTAACGTATGCTATTATTTTGTGCAACCACAAGTCATTCAATTCATTGCTCAGTCCATTCTGGATTCCATGTGAATCAAAAACGCCTCGTCTTTTGCTCCAAGTTTAGCAACCTAGCCTAATTTGCTTTAAACATTACAAACTTCTTAATCTTTGATTATTTCAAACGTAGAGCATGGAAATCTTGAGATTAAGGACTTAAGATATAGCGTTGCAACGCACACCAGTAGATTACAAATAATACATTTTAAATTCAAAGGCATCTTTTTTAAAACTACATACAATTTTCTAAAGTACAGGAGAGAAAAATCTTTTTTTTTTGTAACAGTGGTCAAATACAATATATTTTTTATTATTTTTTTCCTTAGTATTCTTGTAATTTATCCATAAATACATGCTAATACCATGCTGATATAGCCATTAGCCACAAAGAATTAATTGTTCAAAAACACGAAAACTTATTACAAGTGTAACATTGACATAATTATTAGTTCTTATACCATAAATTGAATGTTTAGCGTGAATATATTTAACATACATTGAATTTAAATCTCCATGGAAACGAATTTCGTTTTCCAAATCGAAATAGCTAACTTGGATACTTCTGTATCATTCTTAGGACTATTTGTTTACATTTAATCTGCTGAAATCTAGCATATGGTTATCCTTTGAAGACCAAAGAATTAAATTTTTAACTGTTGTTTATAGAACAGTTTTGTACTTTTTAATTTTCTTACAATTAGCAAGAAAAGCTTAGAGTACATTCATTTTCCCCTTCTTTCAAACAGAAATACAAATACACTATTGTGTACTTTTAAAACCTCAAAAGTGTTCCCTTTTAAGTATTATGAAAATAGGACCAATGAAAAACAAAAATTCTTGTTCAAAGATCTTCATAGATCATTGTTTTATCTTCCAACTGGATTAGAAGTACATGTACATTTTGTGTTGTTGTTGTTGTATAAAATTCCTTTCTTAATGGCATCACTATGTTCTGTATAGCGTTGTTTTTATCGTGCAGTCATGTTTAACCCTAGTGTGATTAAGGACATTGTTACTTTCTTTGACTCTTTCTCTGCAGTAAATCGGCTTAAGATTAGTTAGGAGTTTGGTCCGCATCTTCAAACAAAATGAATCGACATTCTATCAAAACTTTGAATCATTTAAGGTATATGCTTGTTTTGAATTGTTCACAATATTATGACCTCCAGCCAGGAAGGCGACCTGAAGGATTCCTCTCCACAATCTCAAGGTGAAGGTCACTCTCTACATGTATTGAATACCTTAAATAGCTCAAAAAGCTTTAGCAATGGCAACATTTTCACCCTCTGTAATTAGTAACAGACTTCCTCGAAGAGTTACAAGTAACTAGTTTTTGGTACCCCCTCACATGTGACTCTTATATTCCGACCAAATTTTCTGACAAGACCTCTCGTCTTTCGTGTCATTTTTTTTTATGTAATTAAATGCTTGACACCTAACCCTCGTGTAGTATTCTCCAACATCTTTGTCATCCTAGGATAGGAGTTGACAACAACATCCATTCCTCGACAACAATCAGTTACAATTACCAATAATCCTTCTGAAAAGTTGACCTCAGTCCAAAAATATCCGACCCAAAACAACAGCCAGCTCATTTTCCCCAAAAAAGAAAAAAAAAAGAAAAGTAAAAAAAAAATTGTAAAAAAAAAAAAATTGAAAATATAACATAACTGACAATGTACAAAAACAATCATGAAATGTATAAAAATAATACATTTCTTGGTATAAAACGATGTCAAAAATAAACCAACGTCAAATTCAACTCGACGGCTCAGTTTCGTCAATTTGGCAGGCGAGCCGCTGGAGCGTCTATCGTTTTGGAATAGAGCATTTAGCACCTATCGGGTGTGGACGCTTCACAAACCTTCAAGAATAGAACGCTTCCCAAGGCTGGATTTTACACTGGCATCCCTGAGCAAGCTGTGCATTTGCTTTGACACCTAGCAACACTATTCGCCGATGTCATCGGAAACAGCACAACTTGCTCACCCCAATCTGGCACAATTACATCCTCACTAAATCGTTTGTCCATTTTTTCCGTCTGCAACATCAACGTTCACATGTATCTTGTTGAATGTACACAGTACTCTTAATCACCAAGATTCGAAAAGAAATGTTTTGATTTCTTCTTTTATCACACAGGACTTTGAGAATTTATAAATTATTTATAGAATGGTTCACACACAATAAATGGACTATCTCTTCTCTTGACCCTTTTTGAGCTATTTATTTGCACAGACACTTGCCGCTATCGATTGTAGAATGTAGATCAATTTGTAGAATAAATTTTGAAAATTTAACCGCTTATCTCCAGTTATCTGGGATTAAACTACTGTTTTTTAGTTGTCTTCCTAATAAGGATCCATCTTTTCCCAAACACAGATCCAATTTTTTTACTTTCTTGTATTATGAAATCACCAGGAAAGGAAGGTGTGAAAAAGAAAAGCCTCAGGAGAAAATCATTTTCAAGAATCTCATTGGTCCCAAGTTTTGAGAACCTGATGATCAACCCGATTCCCAATGCCACAAAGTTTTAAAGTTTATAAGAACCAGGTTATATGGCAGGTTTGTATTTAGAAAAATGAAACTGCAATCTCCTGTGTCTATTTTCTCATTTTTAACCTACTCAAAGGTATTTCGCTCTCAAGTTCACTTTCCAACGAAGCTATGTGGAGAACAGAGTGTGAAATTCGTTCGAGAAAAAAAAGAAGACCATTATATTTATGATAAGACCGTTGTCTAGAATGTGAACCGAAGCAAGTCAAAATAATTCACACCTGTAAAACTCTGGCATCTCATAATTCAATTAACTTAATTTTCTTTTAATTAAACCCAGCATAACAATAACAGATTGCGAGGTTATTAACGGTATCACACATCTCTGTAATACTGATGCCAAACAACAGAGCTGACCCCAGTTGTCTCCCTTGCTAAGGTTCACATAACGCAGAACAAACATCTTATCAAAAGCAAAGTTTATAAATGCATTTCAGAAGGTGGAGGTGAAATTCTGTTAAGAAAGCCTCCAAGAGAAGAAATTCAGTATAAATCAAAAGTTTGTGACCAGATTTAAATAATTGAAAAAGGTGAACCTTTCTTAAATTTGCCATAATTTTCTCTCCTATGTAATATTAGATTTCACATCTCTTTTCGAATCTTGGACCTGCATCTTTTTATATCCAACTTCCCACTTTAGAACCCATCTCTGTTCTTACCAGGAAAGACCCAAATCCTGGTATTATTTTACCGAAATGCTCTTGATCAAATGGCAGGAGTAAATTTCCCAGTTTTAAACAGGAAAGTAACCAGTTGCCAATCAAGTCAAATACTTCAGGCAGTAAGTTCCACGTTGAGCTCGGAACTTGATTTGTCGCCATGGATACCACTGTCCGGACTTTGTGCACCCTCTGGCCCAGCACCAGTCACATACGGAATGGGTTCAGGCGAGTTTAAAATTGTAGAGGCTGGACTGTCAATCCCATCAGCGTCCGCATCATTGAAAACGCCAATATCTGGCATTGCACCCATGTCTGTCAAGGGGAGGGAACCCAGGTCCAAATCGTTAGAGATCTCCTGTGCAGCTCCATCCTCACTTTCGTCTTGTGCCGAGGAACTCTGCGTTGATAGTAAACCACTAACAGAGACGATAGCTGAACCACTGAAAAAAAAAAAGGGAGAACATGGTGTTAAAAATTCTCAAAGAGGTCCATGAACAATGAAATAAAACCAAATAAGCTCATAATCATCGATTGATTGGTGTTTTACACCATGCTTAAGTGTATTTCACTCATATGATGGTGGTGTAATCCAACAATAATTGACACTAGCACAACCAAGATGTGAGTGCTGTAAAATAAATTATTATCGGAACAAATAATATATTTCATCAAGTCACCTATATTTAGGAGAGTAGCCAGAGGCCGACTGGAACGTACAAGCCATATGGGAAGAAGAGTTCTGTCCCTTGCTGTTGAACTTAATAAAAAGCTTACTCTGCTGATTCCTCCACGGTCACTCCTCGTCCCTTGGGTGGGGGTGAAGTATCGGACTTGGCTTTACCAGGAGCTCGAACTTTCTTACGGGTGATTCTCATTGGTGGCCGGCCATACAGATTACGGGTATCCTAGTCAGACAAAAATACACCGTTATTTGTTGGTAGACTATACATTGATTAGTTTGTTCGCTTAGTCAACATCATGCTCGAGGATATTTCCCGTCATATAATGGATTGTCCATTTCATACTGCTCCTGAATTTATACAGTGAAAAACAGAGAAAAAACTACATGCCATGATTACCAGAGCCACATCATGTGACCCACTCCTACACCTGATGCGACAAACAGACTCGAACACGTAAGCAGCAGGTGCATTGTGGGATTAGTAGGCCGACACGCTAAAAACTCAACCAAGGCGGCTGGCCTTCCATTTATTTTTATCCTACCATTGGAAACACAGTTGACTTAAGTTAAACCTTCCTTTATCCACTCCAATGATAAAATGTGGGTTGTTTTGATACTATTGGAAAGTTAATCTTCCTCCACTGCTAAGTCAGCACTCACTTCAGATATTTTACAGTTACTGTAAGTTTGCAATCTGAGTGCTTTTCACATGGTATGATGGCAACTGAAAGCAAACTATACACACCAAAGGTTTTAAATTACTGGACAAAGAGGATTATGGTGGATTGGGGTTAAATGGCATACTTAATATTGATTGATTGGTGTTTTACGGTGTGCTGAAGGGTATTTCTCTTACATGACGACATGCTAGCCTAATGGGTAAAGGAAACCACCCTGGACACTACTGGCACCAAACAAGAACAATCCCAGGGCATAACACAGACATCACAAACGACGGCAACCAGGAGATCAGTTTTTTTGGTATCCTAATTTGGGT
>JAVFBX010229561.1:0-10910 GCA_034783855.1 Mopalia kennerleyi | reverse complement strand
GATAGAAACACAAGCGCTAGCAGACGGGATGAGATGGATAGAAACACGATCGCTAGAATACGGGATAAGAGGATAGAAACACAATCACTAGAATACGGGATGAGATGGATAGAAACACAATCGCTAGAATACGGGATGAGATGGATAGAAACACAATCACTAGAATACGGGATGAGATGGATAGAAACACAATCGCTAGCAGATGGGATGAGATGGATAGAAACACAATCGCCAGCAGACGGGATGAGATGGATAGAAACACAATCGCAAGAATACGGGATGAGATGGATAGAAACACAATCACTAGAAGACGGGATGAGATGGATAGAAACACAATCACTAGAAGACGGGATGAGATGGATAGAAACACAGTCGCTAGAAGACGGGATGAGATGGATAGAAACACAATCGCTAGCAGATGGGATGAGATGGATAGAAACACAATCGCCAGCAGATGGGATGAGATGGATAGAAACACACTCACTAGAAGACGGGATGAGATGGATAGAAACACGACCCATAGAAATTAAGGCTAACCAGAAAGGAGTACGGATTTAATATGTGTTAAATGGCGAATGGCGTGTTTGCCAACAAATAATCTATAAAATAAAAAAGCTGCTGTTTATATATTCTGCTTGCTTTATTCTTTCTTGAAAACTGGGATGTTCTTCCCAGAGAAAAAATATGCCTCAGACATTATGGTTTCAACATAATCCGGGAGAGCCGCAAGCAAGAAATTAATTATTGTAATCAACAAATATGCGCTGGAATTGTGTTGAGTGGCGACTGGCGGCTTTGTGAACTCACCAACACAAAATATATATAAAAAAATTGCCGTTGTTTATATATTCTTCTTTCTTTACTGATCACAATAATTGATTTCCTACTTGCGGCTCTTCCTCATAAAGGTGAAACCATAAGGTCTAGGGCATTTTTCCCTCCCGGAGCAACGTCCATCCTTTATGCTTTTACGAAAGAATAAAGAAGCCGTTTCCTCTCTTCGGATTTGTATCCATAGTTTACATTTCAGCTTAATTAACACGCAAAATAAACTATTATACTATATTTATACAGTAATGATTGTTTCATTATTTTTCAATACCTAGGGATTATAATTTATATTAGCCCTTGCACACACATGCGATCTTTCTAGACTAAGGCAATCATAGACAGTTGTTTTAAACTGTTAATCAATACCCGCTTGCAACAACGTTGTGCATTGAATTCGCTACAGATAAAAATTTGGCACGATAGGTTCTCATCAGTTTTGTAATAACATGATATGTCGACTTCTTAAAATAGAACCATTCGCTGAACAAAAGTTTGGAATATTTAAAAAAAGAGCCAAACGGACATGATATGCAATAGAAAGAATAAGTGTTATCGTACGAATAAAAACGGATAAGTGCAATCAAACAAAAGCTAGACTGAAATTAACACACACAAGTAGCCATCATTTTGCGCCAAGAAGGCGATTTTGTTATTGAGTTATGACAGTGTAGACTAGGGAAGATTGCCGCCATATAGTAAAGAATATAGTGAGAGGTAAACGGCTTATACAGTTCAGCCAGCAGAGCTATTCACCTCTAATAACCACACGTTCTCATACCGTCTCATTATAAGATAGCTTTGCAAAATACAAGTGGTTATTGAACGTCATCGGCTATCAGTAAACTTTGGATCGTTAATGGCTGGCTTTATCGTAATGATTATCTGGGACATGAGAGAGCTGGGTGATTGAACATGTCGTTAAGGGGTCGTATATTGTGTGACAAATATCATTTAACAATTACACAAATCTTAAAGTCCCAGTTCATTGAGTGTCATGGTCGGCTTGTAGGTATCCAAAGGTTCCCAGTGGATTCCTCAATTCATACATGGAACCTTAATGGTCTCCAGATTTTACATCGATAAGTAAAGGTATATAGAAACTTTATGGGTGAAAACTATGTAAACGGTTATTGGTACCAGTGTTGTAGAATACGATTACGTCTGCCTTTATTTGGGGATATTCATTGATGACACTAATACTTAACACGATTCCATAGCTAGGATTGACATCTTGTGGGCAATATAACACGAGGGTGTCACAGTCCATGTTATGTCTTAATTATGTAATAGACAGTGTAAGAGTTTGTGGTTAAGAAAGCAAGGCTGACTAGCATTATCTTCTCCTCGTCATTTTAAACCGGACATGTGTATTCATGTGACGAGTACATGTTTTATTGAATTGGTCATCGTACAAACAACCCACTTAGATAAAGGTTTGTAGTTGTAACTGTTTCCTGAAATGCACATTAAAAGTCTTAATTTTATGAGGTGCGATTGAACGTTTTTTATCAAACAAATTTACTTAAACAAGAGCGACGTCTGTTTATGATTTATCCGGTAGTAAATCGTTTACTGGCTAATGGATTTATCCGTGGCTGCCAGATAATAAGTATCGAGAATAGCTGTCGTTTTCTCTCCAGTTTCTATAGTGAACGAGTCTAAGAAAACGTCCGTAAGCTACGCCAGGCCATCGCGCATTAATTTCCGACAATATTTGGGGCGATATATGCCACAGCCCAGCAAATAAAAGAAGTGCAATATATCTTAGAATCAATGTCTCGACGTAGGAAGTAGATTCAATTATATTTCAGAATGGATGGCTGTGTGACCAGTTGTGATTGTTCTTCTAGCGATTATAATGTCGTTAACTAGAAGTTAGCTCATCTCATTGAGACCAGACTGGTGGTTCGTTTTTAATCCGGTCGACTCCCAGGTGTGGCCAATCATGTTCTCTTGTCAATTTTTTGTTGAAGTGCCGACTACCAGAATTGCCGAAAATTTGATATGTAATTTATTTATAATTTATTACTCCATGAAAAAATTCATATTGACTATCATAAGACTATCTCTCAAGAACTGTTCAACAATCAAAATTAGATATAACACTCATTCATTCATTCACATTTAGTTTTATGGCGTCTTCATTCTTCTGGAAGCCCGAAAAGTTTGTCTCTCATTCGATATAATCATAGCTATGACAATATAACTGTGATTGAAAGTTAATCTGAATGAGTCGTAGATTAATCAACTTTAGAACGCTCTTAGATTTTCCTGTATATGAAGGCATATTCTGTCATACCCCAGTCTCTAGACGTCCAAGGCCCATGAACCCAAGGTAAAGGTCAATGTGTTTTCGTGGCTATATCTCCAAGGCTGTATGATTAGGCAATCGAAGCGAGTATTTTTTCCCTTATGCTGATTAACAAAGGCCATTATGTTAACAACGGCATGAAAAGTATAAACACGTCCATTCAGATTTTAAAATTGTTCAGATCATTTCTAATCTCATCAACAGGTAAGTTTATAATTCTAAGAAATTCCTTGTTCCTTGTCAAAAACCATGGTTACAGTAAAACAAACCCAGACACATAAAACAACAGATAGCAGGTTTGCTTGTAAAAGGATCAGCTCGCTTCATAGCGGGTTAAAGCACAGCTTTGGGATTTATCTTTGCGGTTCTCAATTGTTATTGCTGGGCAGTGTTAAATTAATTCCCTTTTATCTAGGATGAGCCCGAATCAATAGCTACAAGGGCTTCCGCTGGGTAACAACAACACATAATAAACAAAAACACCCATTTAATTATTCATTGCCAGGGTTACAGCCAAACAGTGTACACCACAGGATATTTTAGTCACACAGAACGCATGAAAAAAAGAAGGAAAGATGCCTCAGAGACGTGTTTTCCGTTTTAATTTGTTTTCTTGGTTGAGAAGTTTATTCATCTTTGTATCTCAAGGCCCAATCTTTTTATCTCGACTGTCTTAAGACAGCCGTTGTAAAACATAGTCAAACCTCAGAGCAAAAACCTGATAAATTCATGACTCACCGAGCATTTCTGATCATCGGTAAATTCATGACTCACCGAGCATTTCTGATCATCGGTAAATTAATGACTCACCGAGCGTTTTGATCATCGGTAAATTCATGACCGACTGAGCATTTCTGATCATCGGTAAATTCATAACTCACCGAGCATTTCTGATCATCGGTTAATTCATGACTGACTGAGCATTTTTTATCATCGGTAAATTCATGACTCACCGAGCATTTCTGATGATCGGTAAATTCATGACTCACCGGACATTTCTGATCACCGGCAAATTCATGACTCACCGAGCATTTCTGATCATCGGCAAATTCATGAGTCACCGAGCATTTTCGATCATCGGTAAATTCATGACTCACTGAGCATTTTTGATCATCGATAAATTCATGACTCACTGAGCATTTCTGATCATCGGTAAATTCATGACTCACCGAGCATTTCTGATCATCGGTAAAATCATGACTCACCGAGCATTTCTGATCATCGGTAATTTCACGACTGACCGAGCATTTCTGGTCTTCGATGAAGTCATTACTGACCGAGCATTCCTGATCATCGGTAAATTCATTTCTCACCGGGCATTTCTGATCATAGGTAAATTCATGACGGACTCAGCATTTCTGGTCATCGGTAAAATCATGACGGACCGATCGAGCCTTTCTGATCATCAGAAAATTCATGACTGGTCGAGTACTCCTGATCATCGGTTATTTCATGACTGACCAAGCATTTCTGATCATCGGGAAATTTATGACCGAGCAAACATTTCTGTTCATAGGTAACAGGTCGCGGTGCAATTATTAAATAACACTAAGGTAGGTGTATTTTTGACAGAATTAGAATACTTTAACAATACATTTTGATAGAAAAAGGCATATTCGAATTGGAAATTAGACCAAAATGAAGCAAAGTGGTTGATTTTAAATAGTCGGTTGTGGATGACATAGACATACAAAAAGGTTTAAATACGCACATTTGTGGCAAAACTCCTACGAAAGCGCTCTTTCAGATTCCGACCAGGTGTTAAATTGTCAGCTGACAGTGAGCCCAGAGCTGTCGTTTTCGCTTCTGTTGGATGATAGAATTATTATTTCAGATTCTTGCGTAAAAGCTAATCATGTCCGACAGGTTCATTGTACAACAACTGTTGGTCATACTTGTTCGATTTATTCTCTGGCTCTTTTCTTAGCACAATGCCATACGTTAGAAACCATACAGATTGGTATTTGGGGAACAATAGTGAACAATTACACCATAATACAATTGGAAGGTTATACATTTTATATGGAATGATGTTTATGCATATCTTTATAGAAATTGTATAAACTCCAATACTTGTTTTCATGGAAACGTTACACAATTGCACCATGGAAGCAACAGTGTGTACATGTAGGAGATGTCTTTCGGTCGATTTCGTGTTTATTGCCATTATATTTGTTCGGCCTGTATTCTTTCTTCCAGCCAGTCGTTCAGAAGTCACCCAAAACACTAAATCAACTGATCGTCAAACTTTTAAGCTTTGCTCTTCATTTCCACTTTGAAACATAATTACTACTGGATTATTTATTTACTGTCCTTATTATCATGCAGTAGCCTCAGGACTGAACGTACACTTGGTAGTAACAAATGTATAGCTGATGCAGTTTAACATGTGTATCCCGTAGCAACAGATTGACCATTTCAAGGCAAAGGAAATACACAAAATCATCTGTCAAGTTCCACTTCAATATGGTTCCCGTAACTATTTAATCAATTAACTGAACATTATCAGTATTTCTTTTCTGGATATGATCTTATTTTTTGTTCACTATTCCCCACACTGCACCCCGAATAACCACAGAAGAGTTCCGATGGCGAGCATGTCAGATGTGTTTTAAATATGTAATTTGACAATTAATAGTTCTTTATTCGTGACCGCGATGGAGACCTAGTGATCAGTTCTGTCAGTTGTTTGATTGGGTAAAGCTTTTTAGCAGTTAGCGTATGAATCACTGGCCAATACTGACACATTGCAGGACAATGGGGAAATATCACAAAACATTTCGATGTCTTTATTTGAACTCTTGTTGTACAATATTTGTGATGACAATCTAGCAGTTTTATCAACATACAGGAAATTGCATGCAACACGTGCAAATGTAGATGCCACCATTCTTTGTGATTCATCAGGGATCATGCCGTTGACATAATATACGACAAACCACAGCTTGATAAAAGTCACCGCCTTGGACTAACAGCTGGTCACAAAAGTCTAAAGTGGGACAGATATATTTTAAGAGATGTCACTATTAAGAAGAAATTGTTTATTTAGGCCAATGTTTTAACAGATCACTGCCTTACTTTGAGAAGACACTGTCACAAAAAAACTTCTTCATTACGAACACCTCGGGGCAAATTATCTTTTTCCGGAACACATATTGTAAAATAATTTATATCCAACGATCGGACAAAGGTCTATGTTTCATACGGATCTCCAGATAGCTAGGCCCTTTGTGTCTTTTGTGAATACTGTTCGGGTGTTTGCGGTGTAAATCAGATAGGTAAGAGCCTGTCCTATTGAACTACTACATGTCTCTTAGTTTAGAGACGTCCTACTTATCTTATTAGTGTCCCTAGCTGGAGGGTATCTCCTGCTGAACGCCAAGATAGGAGCATGGACATTCGCCAGACAACTAATTGACAGATTCTTCGTCCATATAACTGATACAGGTTGTATTGCTATATGAGTTATTGGTCTGGCTGGAGTAATTATTCAACAGTTCAACGTCTTGGAGAGATCAGCGTTATATGAGATAACTGTTTCGACCAAAACAACACCCTATCGCCACCAGAGACTCCCTTAAAGGTCATCGGCTTACATCTATGTCAGCTGAGCAATGAATGCAGCATGGTCACGTGAACCAGCTAAATTAAATAAAGAAATATTTCCTTCCAAACCGCTGTTCGCCTTCAATACTGTCACAGTTTTTGGTTCAAGGGCTTATTTAAATAACCTGGCAGAATGTACCCTTTTAAAGCCACCCAACCTATAGAGAAAATGGTATCAACTTCTTGCTTTACACATTCAAAGAGGGCGTCTAACTAATTACTGTGGTAAAAACAATATATCTAATGAAGCCCAAGCTAGCTTTAACAAAGAATTTCCGCCAAGAACTACATTATTTTTCTCCATTTCATCGGAAAACTGTTGTTGAATACAACACGTAAACTATTTTGTGAGTGTATCGACTCCGCTATGAACGTTTTTGGTAGCGTATAAGGAGCCGGCATTTTACTAATTTTGAGTAGTTATGAAGGTAAATGTTTTTGGTCCCTTAAAATATGTACTGTACCAATATGTGTGGCGCATTATAAAATTAAACTTGACTTTCTCGTAAATGAAGGAATTGTCCAAGAAAGCGAAAATCTCTAACCTCTGATTTGTTCATGAAATATAAATGATCTAGGGGAATACTTATGTAGTGGCGATGTTGATGGTATGGCTTCAATATCAGACGAACTTAAACACATGTAGGAAATTTCATAACCGTTATCTTCCAAATTACTTCAACTGTCTCGATATATATCAACTATCACGTCTGTCATGTATCAATTGATCTTGTGATGCCATTTGGAATGTTTTCAGTTTCATAAAGATAATATATTCTAGTCCACCATAGGCCTCATCCAGAGATATTTTCGAAAGCCAGGACACATCGGACATAGACACGAGTTTACTATATCGCCGTTTAAGTACAATTGGCACTGTGCCAATTCCTATGTTTCACCAATGTAGTGTCTTATGAAGGGTAATATTTTGAGTAAATTAGGACGATAATGCCTCCATAAAACATGTACATGTACTATTTCTTCACATTTATAAAAGGTAAAAGTGTTCCCGGCGTGGCTCGGATACCAGATGTCTCTGGGTTATCAACGTGTCCGTTCCTTGGGTTTCCGCTGTTCCGCTTCACGGTGCCGTAAACATTGTAAACAGTTCTTGTATGCATATAAATAAGTCACTTAGAAAAATAGTGGCCTAGCTACATTGATGATGTTCCCTTCTAACAATGACCTAAAGACCAAAAGATATTTAAAAATTAGCTAGCAATATATTATGTCTTTCTTTCATCTATTTGAATGCTTTGATTCTGTTTTCTCTTTGTAAAAATCTTTTTTACTTTAAACTTACACCCTTTCAAATTCAAAAATATGGAGTTAGACCGTTATTGTCCAGAGGGTCTTAGTATCGCCATGTGCTGATCGACTGCATTTAACGTTGAATAGGTTGTTTCCATTGGGTCAGTTTTTCCGTATTTCGGTTTATCTTACACACATGCTGATCTATATTTTGTATATAGATTTATTTATTGGACAATGTCTTTGAATATAGCAGAATCAATTAAAGTGTAACAAAGTTGGTAAACGGATGAACTAACATTATGTGGTGTTTTGCCTAGGTTAACTGATAATAAAGCCAATAGTGCACCTTAATGCATACTACAGACAAAAAAAGCACTCCGGCTGATAGATAAACATCTTGAGAGAAACAAATTTACATAGTCAGTGGCCTTCGTTAATTACCAACCGAACAAAAGGCTTTGTATCCCCGATGGTTCATCCTAACTTCTTCTATGGTTTGTAGAGATTCGTTATTTTAGATGGTCCATTTATGATTAAGGGCACAGTCTCATATTACGCATTTAGACTTTGACACGGAAGTTGACCAGAAATGTGTTTGAATTAAGGAGATGAATATTTGATTCACTGATCACATTTTGTATTATTGTTAGCTGGTATATTTTTAATTGACAGAGTTCTAGAACCTTAAGTTCACGCAACGTCCAGATTGTCTAGAATTATTAAACACCAATTCTATCTAAGTGACCTTTTCGTGACATTTAGCGCAGAATTTAGAAACAAATTAATTTGGCTAAGAATGAAGCAAATACTTTTGGACGTTTTATTTTGGAAAATAGATGATACATTAGTATCAATAAAACGTTCTGCTTCAGACTAAAATGAACTCAAACTGTGCTGTCGTTCTGCTCCTTGATTTATAGCTCTTCGTTTATTGAACAAAAGAGATTGTTTTATCTAAGATGGGGAACACAGTGACTTATGTCCGGCTTTGCAAACTAGTATCTGCCCAAGTACACTGTCTGTATTCTCACTTGCCGGAGACATGTCTAGAGTAGAGCTGACCCATAGATGAACCTGAACCAGAAGTTGTTGTTGATATTGTTGTTAACCCTGTCAGCCATTATTACAGATTACCATCTTGTTTTTATTCGTTTCGTTTTTTCGTTACATCTTCTGGCCTTGAAGCAGGCTGTTCCTAAGGAAATAATTTCCGCCTTTTATGTTCTCACGGAAGGAAGAAGAAAACCCCTTCGGGGTAATATCAATCAGTGGACGTTAAGCCTTATCAACACGCAAAATAACAATCTCCCGTAAATCTGTTTTTATGCATGTGCAACGTATTATAGCGACTTTTATATTCAAGAATATAATTCGATATAATGTATATAATGCATACACTGAACAGTGGGTGTTTGTGTGTATCTAATGAGCTGTAGAGGGTTGGGGGTTATGAGAATATACTGGCTGTAAAACAACTACATATGTCCCTGATATGTCTTCTCATTACGTTACTATGGTTTGTAATTGTCTACACGTAAGCCAGAACTGTATCAATGATGTTGGAATAAAACAGGGATTCGGGTTGATTTAAGTCTCTTTGATATGAATAACAGTGTATGTTAAACTAAGTTAATAATAAAACAATGTCGCTACTGATGAAAAATAAGCTTACTCTACTTTCTAAAACTTCACGGGATGCAATTGCTGAATTAAACGAGTTTGTGTTTGTGTGTTTGATTGGGGTTTAACGTCGTACTCAAGGGTAAAGACACCAAAAACAGATCGGCTTCCTGTTCCCCTTTAGCTCTGAGCGCACCAGGGCAACATGAAGCTCCCTCCAACCACCCGCTGAATTTTCCATGTCACTTACTGGAACGGAGTGAGTTATTGAACAATACTTGATTTTTACAATCGACCAGCAGAACCAACACTATACCCTATATTGAAGCCAGATTTATTTTATTTAATGAAAAGCAGAATAATAAGCATTCGAAGTTTATATCTGCACAAAAGTTCGGTTGATGCGTTCTAATATGATATGCAATTCATTAACAAATACAGTAAAATTCTATGATACCTTGTTGAACAAATATATGCGATTCCTAATGCCATCACCACGAAAAGATATACAATGAATGAACATTTTATAGGAATTTGTCCCAAAATAATATTTTTTGAGGCTTTACAAATAGCCTCGAACAAAAAAGGAACGAAGACAAGATTTTGTGTGTAAAGTCATAGCAGGACGGAAACTGTATTGTTTCCGGTGAGAATAATGCTGCGTTGTCGTTTATGTAAGTGTAGGTTAGGCCAGGTTATAAGCAGAGTTTAAAGGTTATCCAGTGTAGCCAGAGATAAGAAACTTCTACAGTTCACCCAGCAAACCTTCTCTCCTCTATTAACGGCACGTTGTCACGTCATCTCATAATAACACAGCTTTGCAAATTACCAGCGGTTATTGAACTTAATCGTTTATCGGCAAACTTTGGACTGTTAATGTCTGGCTTGATTCCAATGGTTATCTGGGACATGAGAGCATCGAGTGATTGAACAAGTCGTTAATGGAATCAAGATTGTGTGACAAATAGCATTTAACGATTAAACCAAGAGCAGGGTGTTGCATAAACCCTACGATTCCAGATCTTTGAGGGACATAATTATCTCGTAGGTAGAGGCTCAGAATGGAATTCACAATGTGAACATTACCTTATTGTTCCTCTATATTTATAAATCAATGATGATGGTATCTGGTACCTATAAACCTTGTATATGAAGCAATCGCGGGGGTGGTTGATCTGAAACAGATCTGTTAGCCTAAGAGACAACAGGAAACAGATCTGTTAGCCTACGAGCCAACACGAAACAGATCTGTTAGCATACGAGACAACAGGAAACAGATCTGTTAGCC